>VZTA01023767.1:94407-114817 GCA_013398855.1 Mohoua ochrocephala | reverse complement strand
ATACATTATGTTTAAATTAAGTAAAATTAATAATACTAATATTTTCTGCAAAATTTATGCCACCATGGTTTCTACTGTTTTATATCCTTATGAGGCCAAATAAAACAGACCCGGAAGAGTTGAGCTCTGGGAAAAGATTCAATTAAATTCCTTGGAGATAAAAGCAAATTTAGGTACTTAAAGTTGATCAAGTCCATGGAAAGAACATGACAAATTCAACAGGCATCTTCATAGATTTAAAAAAACAAAACAAAACAAAAAGAACAGCCAAAATCCACAAGCCTGAGTGGAAGTGCCAAACCAGACACTGCCCAAAAGCCCACAGAGATGCTGCCTGAGAAAACTGGGCAGACTTACATCCCATACAAGAATTCCCCCTACACTCCCACTTCCCACTTTAATCTAAATAGTGACCAGACTTACGAAGCATCCTTTTGTCTCTGCTACCAGTTGGTTTCCTTATTTCCTTGACATCTCTGTAGGACATGATTCATGCTTGTCTAACATTTACTAGAGGACTGTGTTGGTGGAAAACAGTCGCTCTCTTCCAAGACTCACGTTAGAAACAGTCCTTGATCAGTTGTCAGTCAAAGCTACTGCAGTCTCTCACAAACTGTTTGCTGCCTTTGACACTCCTCTTGCCATAACAAAAAGCACATGTGCAACCAAACCTAAGCTTAAAGAGAGCAGGTCAAAGTGAACACTTCACTCAGTAAATCCTAATAAACCCCTGGCACACAAACTGCCACTTTCCCCAGCACACTGACCAGCCCTAAGTCTATTACAGACTTCTCTAAACTGAAGTGGCACTGCCACCTTAAGACACAAGGCCAGCATTACAATTTTCACTATACTAGAGTAGCAAAGAAAATGGGTTTTAATTACCTTCACTTTCTGAAATTTTTAAAAAAACTATATTCACATAAGAAAAATTCAAAAATAAAATGGCACAAGTGATGCATTGCTTTAAGTCAGTTACCATGTTATTAATAGTCTTCTCAATTAAGTGGCAATTTAGCTATGCAACCTAGCTTAGGCTGAGCATGTTAACATTCAGTAGAAGGCATCACCGTGAATCAAGGTTCTCCACTCTGCCCACAGCCACGACAGAACTGCACTGCATTTTGTAACCCTTAACTTTCAGCAACAGTGATAGTACTTTTAGTATCCAGCCACAGTTACTGTGACATTTATATATGGAAGGACTTCTAAATACATACACTCAAAAAGTTTGATCAAGTGACAACACAGTTAGAATATTAATTGAGGTAAAGGTCCTGTCAACTTAGAACAAACACTGAATAATTTAAAGGCTCCAAACAACCCTCTTATTTATCTACAAATATGGCACTCCACTACTGGGTGGATGACATTCACACTAAAAAAATCTTCATCTTTGGACAAGATAAAAATTAACTTTTAAAGAACTACTTCCACATTATGATACTGGAAAGAGCAATCTTGCCTTTTGTAGAATATGCTTCAGCAATCATCCGTAGCCGATACGGTGGCACTGCAGTCAGCTGCAAGTCATCAACACCAACCCTGGCATACGTGTTCAGAGCTTCTTTGTAATCACCTTCCACATAGTTTAATTTGGCCATTATTAGGTTGGCTTCTTGTAGGAATTCTGGCTAGAAGGAAGAGAAATAAGAAAGAGTTTTCCCTGAGAAAACACACCTAATTCTTTCTGATAATTACTAGGTATGTTTTCTGTCACCCCGAGAGTATTTTTTCTAGTAGAGCAATAAATGAACAAAATCTGTCTTGTGTAATATTTGAGAAGCTTGAAGTGGAGGGGGAATTCACTAAATCTCATTCCAGCAAGCTACTGAAAAGCATTACCAGTCATTTTAGATATTCACATACTTATTTATACCAGAAATACCTCTCAGCTGGAAACCAGCTTTGCCAGGTGATAAAACTATTTAAAGGCAGCCTATCATTACAACTCCTCCAATAATTTCTTTTTCTAATACCACAAGCACAGTTGAAAACAACATAGCATCAGAACCTAATGATATATGTTCCACAGCCTGCATATTTAATTCACACCATTTCAAAGTATCAGGGCAGAATTAATGTCTTGAAAAAAGGAATTAATGGAAGAATGAGGAGAGAAAAGAAAGAGAAATTGATACTCCCAGAAGCCACAGAAAACAAAATGTTGTAGATGACTGTGAAATAAGCTTCTTTTGAGCTCTCCAAAGATGGATGTTGGGAACAGAAGAGGTAAGCTGATGTAGCAGCTACAACAACAGTTAAGTAAAAGAAGGACCAGAATGGTTACGAACATTAGAAGGTTCTGACAGAAAAAGCTCTCTTGTATTAATCTCACTTTCAGCACCTGCAAATATAATTTAAGGAACCCTTCCTCAATACTCCAGTCAATTTCAACTTTTCTAATCCTTGCTCAGGCCGACTTACATACCTTGAGATTTCCCCTATCGAGCGCTGCCGTGAGATGTTTCCTGACCTCAGTCAGCTTTGGCTGGGGGCCCCGTGGACTGTTACTGTGTTTAAGAGTATTTTCCTTCAAAAATTGTTCTAGTTTGGACTCCCCAAGAAGAAGCTCTGCCATGTCATCTGTAAAAATAACAAACACAGGAAGTATTAGAAATAATTTTATTTCATTAACTGCCTGAATTTTAAATACAAACTAATCAAAACAAACACAGCATTAAGTATTCAGGTTTATCACATGTCATCTGATACTTTGTTTTATTTTTCAATTTATCTTTTCCCTGCCTGATTCACTGTAGAATCAAGTCTCCTATGTTCGAAAATAAAAAGAATTAAAACATTAATCTCAGTATTCTCCCCTTCCTCCTCAAAAAGCAGCACTTGATTCCAAAGCTTTATGTAGCTTTCTGAACAGGATAGGATACACATCTGATACTCACTTCACCAAAAAACTGGTTTCAACTACGAACCCAAATATCATTGGATTAATTTATTTGTTTGAAGTTACATGTCCCTCATTATGTCTGTGCTCACCATCCATATTTTCTCTGCAGATCTCCCTCAGACCTTGTTAAGGCTCCAGCCCTCCCAAGCCTTCAGTATGACAGCCCGTTTCTCAGCCCTCTCCCTGTTTCTTAGGGCTTAGCACCACTTCTCACACCTGAAGGTAGAACGGAACACCAGGCTGCCCAGCAAAGCTGCACCCAGCACACTTCCGAAATTCCAGAAACTGGTCATGCTCTACCTCACCCTTATCCAGGACCACTAAACTTCTTTTACTGAAATGTGTTGAGCTTTTCCTTTAGTCAGAAGTGTGCTGTAAAAGTCATCACCCTTCTGGGACATGAAAAGTCCAGCTCACGTCTTGCAAACAATGTCTGAATATGTAATACAAATATATAATAACAATAAATGAAGTAGATTTTTTGGAAGGGAAAAGGCGAAAGATTAACAGTCAGAAAAGCACTCACCACCTTTAGCACGGTCCCTAGAAGTCATGGAAAGGGACAGACAGACCAGAGCATGCAGAAGTCAGTGTTACTGCAGAGGAGAAGCTTTCCCTCAGGAAATAGATGTATTTCAGGAAGTATCAATGCATCAGCATCATCTTTTAAGTATAACAAATTTCAGTACAATGCCATTCTAGAGTAAGCTATATGGACTGTGGTAAGCTATAAGCTTCTGTCCTGTACGGTGTCCTACCAAGCAGAAAGACAAAAACCTACCATTTTTTCCCTAAAACTTCCAGCTATCTGCTGATTCTTAAACTACAATTTCTTCAAGAGAAAGTTTAAGAGACCAGACAAACAGGAAATGCCTAAGGTGCATAAGGAGCACTTATTTTTCCATTTATGCTTTTTATATGGTGTGCTGGGCAAGATATCCATAGTAAATTTAACATTTATTTGTTCTCAACTACCATTCACTCACGTTTTACTGCTTAAGCTCTACTGCAGAAGGGAAAGTTCTCAGCACCCAGATAAAGACAAAACACACTATAGATGCAGCCTGGTTACCAGCCTGCTTAATCTTCTGTCTTTCCAACCACAACTGTCAAATTCATCAATCTTAAACTTTTAGTAACAGTTCTTTTCCCAAAGTTCACCCAAAAGAAGCCCATCAAATCTTCTTCCAATATTTCAGGAATACTCATCTCATCTCCAGAGCAGACAACACCAAACAATCTGAAGTGTCGCTTTCTACAAGCATCTTCTTCTCTTCAGGGCACCTTTATGCATCTTCACGTGTTTTTGTTTTATCAAAACTGTGCACCTTCAGCTCAATTTAAGCTTCAAACCTCGAAATATAAGGAAGGGGGGGGGAAAGCCCCTGTTTTATCTCCTTGGTGCACCTTTGCTTTAGAGACATTTCAAAAAACAATGACAACTGCATCTTTCAAATAACCTATTAAAGGCACACTATTCCCACTTAAAAAAAATAATATTACTACCACACAATAATACAGGTACAGTATAAAAAGGAATCACTAATTGCTGACCAAAACAATGGTTTTCTTTACCTCTCCCATGCTCATATGGCAAGTGGCAGTTGGACATGCATCAGCAAATCCATCACGCAGTTTGCACACCCCTTAAAAATGAAGTTTATTTGTTTATAGAGTTTGACCAACATGTTTCATAACAAACAGGAGAATTTAAACATAAATTCTGATAAATATAAAGTCTCAAAGTTTGTAGACTATAGTATTTTAGATATAACTTGGGATATACTGCACTGAAGGTTAGTTAACCTCCTTTCTTGCGCACTGGTAATATAAAATTTCTGAATGGAACTACAATGAGAAGGTTCTACAGTAAATAAGAAATGTTTTGGTAATTCACAAGAAACCCATTGTTAGCTGCAGAAGGGAACAAGTGAGCCTGTGAGGACTGAGCACATTTATGGCTTAATATGGCTTACAGAGGCTTTTCTGTGTTTAGAGAACAAGGGTAACACATGATATCAGAGTAGAGCAAAAACCAGGGAAAGGGGCAGTAGATGTTGTCAGCAGAAGCACCCGGAGGGACCAACACCAGGCTTTGAAATCCCTTGTCCTCAGCCTCCACTGCCTTGTAGCAGCTGCATTCCCCTTGGAAAGGGCCCAAGCCAGAAGTCCCAGACCTCTTTCCCCCTCAGCCACATAGGCTTGTTTGAAGCAATTTACACTAGTTTTGCCACTCTTTCATTGAAGCCCATTCAGCAAAAATGAAAAATAAAAGATATTTCAATGTTCTAAGTGAAAAAAAAGAAATAAAACACATACTTCAACATTAGGGAATTATACATAGTTTTGAGCATTTCCACCCATTACAAAACCCCTCCAGATGACCTTGTACAACATTTGACTGTTCTCCTTCTGGAAATTCTTAGCTTGTTATCCACTCAACATTTTCCTTGTTGCAATTTTTGTCCATTGACTCCGACCACTGTCTCCATCCCTACAGTCAATCACTTCTCATCAAAAGCTATCTGGTTGGTTTGTCCTTGATAAACCCACGTCATCTGATCCCAATCACCTCCTTATCCTTCCAGGACATACTTCCCAATCTTCACAGGGCCTAAGGTTAGGCTGATCAACCTGCAGTCCCTGGACCCTCCTTGCAAATGGCCATATGTACCTTTTTCCAGTCACCAAGAATCATCCTCCATCACAGGGACCTTCAGAAAAAGGACTGTCCATGTAATGGCCTTGGCCAGCTCTTCCACACTCTGACACAACCTACCAGGCTATCAGAGGCTTGCATTCCCCTTTGAACAACACAGCAGGGCATAGTGCTTCATTTCATGAGACTTTTCCATCAAATAGAGTTATTTCCATCAATATCAACATATTTTATGCAAGCTCTGATACATATACTAAAAAGCACAAATGGTACAGACAATTGTAATTGCAATAAAGTACATTTTCTAAAAAACTCAATATGCTACAATGATTTTTTTTTCCACTTTTAAAGATACTCAGCATCTATTTTGTTGTAGTCTGTTTTCTGCATATTCTTTCTTTTCCTTCAAGCAGAAATCATAGTGTAATTGATATTATCAACAAGTCATGTAGCTTCAGTTTCAAGCTGCAAACTAAACAAGAAATTAAAGTGACCAAATCTAAGCATGGTATTTCAGCCCAAATCTCCTTCGTAACAGACTTACTCCAAATCCCACATTTCATTACCATAGCCACAGTATTATTACAAACAAATAGTAAAATCAGATATTATGACCAACATCACCCTGCTCAAAGACAGCTTTAGCATAGCACTCCGTAGGACTGCATTTTCTGCAACTATTCCATCTCTCTGGAAATCAAAGTGTTTAAACTGCACGCACAGAAAAGACGCCTGATTTTGTACACCAATTCAAGGCAGTTTGGTTTGGTTCAAGGAGTTTGATACGGGCTGTGTGAAAGGCTCTCAGAGATCAGAGCCCCGCTCCAAACTTACAAAACTGAACTGCAGTTCACTGTGTGCAATTAACTGCCTTTCAAAGACTCAGTCACTGGGGGGTCCTTTCAGGACAGGACATTCACTCATAATATTCAGAAGACTTCAGAGTCTGATCTGAGTACACAATTTTTTTTTTTTTTTGTGAGCCTCATTAAAAAGGGGATTAACAAACAGGAGTGGACCTTGAAAATAATACTTGAGGTCAGCCTTGTAATGTCCCACTTGGGAGAAGAACAATGAAGATTAATTTTGCTAATTGTATCTTTAAAGCTAAGTGGCAACTTAAGGAAAGGGTGAAAATATGTCAAACTGGTTACTTTATGTTTTAAGGGATGTGCAAGTTGATACTTTCTCTCTGATCTGTACTCATCAAAACCAAAGTATTTAATTTAACAAGTAACATTCCTCTTTCATTCAGTTTAATGCTTCGCTGAGCAAGCTCCATTTCCAAAGAAGGTTGAGGAAACAAGATTGTCAAACATAGCGAGGAATCTAAATGACACTCTAAAACAAGTGCTTTGGTTCAGGAGCTGAAATACCACCAAGGCTGTTTCCAATGAAAAGAGTGAGGTCTATCATTGGCATTCCTTAACACTTCAAGTAGCAGAACTTCAGGAGTGCCAAAGAAGAAAGTAGCACATGTACATTTCCCTCTCATATGCACCCCTTCAAGTAGGTCTCAAGAATTGTTCTGGTCCACACTCTTGTAACAAGCATTTCTTTAATTAAGTTAAATACAGTACCTCAGTCTCTATGGAGAAAGAGGTAAGAACAGCTACACAACAGCACCAGCTGCCAGATATGTTTTGTTTATACAAACTGCAAAATTGTCAAGGTAGCATGTGAAACAACTAGTTTGGATTCTTACAACAGATGAGTCAAAGAACAGGTCAGACACTGAAGAAAAAGAAAATAAACCTTTCACTGCTAGGTATGAAAATGCATACCTTGAGGCATGAGGATTTGTAAAACAAAGTGCTGAAATCATTTCTATTACTAATGGGGAAAATACTCACTTTGCCTGTAACCAAACAAACAACAGCACTGGCACATGCAAGAGCAAAGTGTAGCCATATCAGCAGCACCACAGAAAGAGGAAGACCAGCTTTAGAAGACCCAATTCTCACCCATTTGTGGGGCCACAATAGAACAAGACAGGGATAGACACAGATAAAGCCTCTACACTCTACAGGAAGTTTGTACGATTATTCCTCTCTTATACACAGCAGAATTTCTCACACTGGGGAAAGTAAGAGGAGAGAAACAAGAAGCCACCTCTGGAAAATTTAATTTATCCCCTCTCTCCCTTCCCTCTCTCGTCCTCCCCCCTTCACCCTAAGATAAGTTTCACCTCTCTGACAATGACTTGAAAACTTTAGAAATTTGATGTTTCTAAAGACAGGACACAAGCAAGAACAATGCCTTCAGCTCAAGCTGGCACATGCTCTGAAACTATCCAGGCACCTTAAGATGAGAATCAAAGTAGTCTCTAGGACTCAGATATTTTGTTCCCATCATTGATGCAAGTCAGAGAAGCTAATGATCCACACAGTAGCTAGAGACAGTCACAGTGCAGCAACACGTACTGCCCGTGCTTTCCTTCAGAGGAAAGGTGGGAGAGGAGAAAACAGCAGCTGCAACTTACACACAGGTCTGAGCGGGCAGCAAAACAAAAGCTGCTCCTCTAGGTCATTGATACACAGCACAACTCATCCTTCCCCTGTACCACCACTGTAGATCATGAGACTCAGCACCACGAGAGAAAGAGCTCCTGTCAGACTGGCTTTCATCACAGAAGTGCTGCACTGGTGCAGCTGCTGCTGACTAACACTTGAAAACAACAGGTCACAGACTGCAAACCATAAAAGCCACTGCAAAGCAGAATTTTCTTATTTACTGAGTCACTCATCTGCTAAGTCAGTCAATCAGGACCAGATACTGGCAACAAACTTTTAAATCAAATTACTACTGAGCGAGTACTTTGTTAACAAAGCATTGGCTTTACCGTGTCAACCATTCTGTGCCAGTAAGAACGACATTCAATGGTGCTTGTAACAAAATTCCAATTACATGAACATTTCTGAAGGAAACCATTTATGAAGCCATAGCTCTAGCAGAGTTTTTCATTAGTTATAGCTATCCCTCATGATATCCTGAGATAATATAAGAACTGTTTGAGAAGAAATTGCTTTTCTTTTTCTTCCAGCACAGCATGAGTGATCTAGATGATATTCTTCTATGAGACACTTTGTAGAGACAGAATTAAACTGTGTAAAGTTGATACCTTGAAGTCTAGTGTTCCTTCAGCAAGTCTAAATAGATGTTTCAGAAGAAAAACTGTTCAAAAACAGTTTCAGTATCATGAAAACCAGTGTCCCACTTTTAGAAAATTGAGACAGTTATGGTTCGATATATGATTCTTGATTAAAGGAAAGACTCCCTCTCATTCATCTATTTCTCTGCTTAAAAATTCATCAACAACAATTACTTGGCAGATTTAGGGGGTATTTGATGACTTATATCACCACTGCATTGCAGAGCCCTTTCCTGACTGGAGGAGAACAGCCTAACTTGCCCATCTGTTTCTGCAACATCACAGTGTCACTGAAACAATCCACCCGACCAACAGGATGTCCTCTGCTTACAATCAAAGACAACTCTGAGCACCTCGGAACTCCAAGACAAACTCAAGGATGCTTTAGGTGAAATGCCCATTTCTCTTAGCACTCAAAGCAAAAACAAAAACCACAGACACTTCACGTAAGCTGCTTTCTTTCAGCTTAGAGAAAGCTTAGACACTCGTGCAAAATGGCTTGAGAAGAGCCTTGTGTAGACATGGCTGTCCCTCTTTGCAATATGGATCAATATTAATCATCTTCAAAATGAGAATACAGGCTGGCATAAATAGGTGGCAAGAAAAAAGACACGATGACGTGTCTTCGTAAAACAGTCTCTAAAAATATCATAATGAAACCTGCTTTGCTACTTTATTTTTAATATCTGGTTTTGAAGCAAATTTTCACCACAGTATCAGGATCTGAAGCAGTTACGCACAGAAAAACAGAATTAAAATAGAGGATTAGTCTTCATTTATCCTTGGTCAAGAATGATGAAGATTACTTATAATACTAATACTGACTTAGGTTAAAACCATGGTCTGTCTTGAACCATCCACTGAATCACATGCTAAAATGGAAAATAGTCATCTTTCTGATGAATGCTACCACAGCCTCCAGGCACTTGTTGAAGAACCCAGGGGTTGTTAGCAGGCTGGGTGAGAGGAATATCTAGCTCTAAATTCCTCTCTAAAAGTAAGGTTAGGGAGAAGGAGAGAGAAAGAAAAGAATGGCAACACTGCATATCAGTAAAAAAAAAAAAAAGCGTAGCTGAATACAGATTAGGAGCTCTCTCTTGCCTTCAGAATTCACTCCAAGAAGTGACTTTAAAAGTTTATTCCATTCCAGAGTACACCAAGACACGTTCATAGTGAATGATGAGGTGGTCTCAATAGAACTAATGAACCTGCTTGCTACCTGTTGTTCTGTGGGGCACCAAATAACTGCTTTGGTAAAGTATTACTTTTCCTGTGGTGGTTCAACAGTCTCAGATAAAAACCAAAGCAAAACAATGAAGTTTTCCTAGATCATGACTACTATATATGTGGTTTCTCAAGTGTTCTTAATGCAGAAAAAGTAACTTTTTTAAGGGTCCGATAATTACTTTTTTTAGAAGGAAATATTTGGAAGGTATAACGGAAACGCACCTCTTGGATAACAACTGCTATCACAACTGTGGCAACAACTATCAACAACCCTGCTCCTGTCATCAAGTCTCCACACACCAGATGTTTCTCTGCAATTAAACATCCATATCGTGCTGCTGTGGTACACTGGCAAGAACACACATGACCCTGTGCTAACAACGATAGTTACATATTATTTATGGAGCCTGCCTCAACAGCTCGACATCCACAGCAAGAAAGAGTACAGAGAAAAATACTTTTTCTTCCTTATATGCCAAACAGCATAGATTAAAAGAAATATTTTTAGTATTTTATTTGCCTTTCCTCTAAATTACACAGCTGCTAGGAAAAAGTGCATATTTAGGATAAAATCTCCTACCACAATAATTTAAGCAAAGAAGCTCAACCTCAGACTCAGGCCCTGGGGATCTGAATTTGAATAGGATGTATTTAGGAATGGGAAATACAGAGTTAGAGTACCTACAGAATCTGACTGGCCAAACAAACTTTAATCTTTCCTTGTAAGCAAGCAGATAAATCCAGAAGCATGTTATATCACATGTTGTATCATTTTACCCACTCTTCATCAAAATCTTCAATGTTTCAGGTAACTTATTTTAGACTCTTAAAAAGCACAGTTGTCCAAAATGCACTGAAGTCTAAAGATCATGGTTATCATTAGTTCCAAATGAAGACACTGCATGAAGTGAGATTATTTAGATGAAGCATGGAGTTGTAAGACTAGAAGACACTGCTGTGTCTTCTGACCAGTTGCTGCTTCAACTGCTCTGTCCTGGAGTCTAGAAAGAAAAATTAAAAACTCAAGTCCTAACTCAGGACTATTAAAAAAAAACAAAAAAAACAAAAAAACAAACCAAAAAAAACAGGGTAAGAAAGGGACAAGTGGTAAAGAGGACAAGTATGAGATTTCCAGGATCCCAATGGGACCGTACATTGATGTGTGGAATTCCAGGAAGCTGAGATTTGCTTTGTAAACTCCCTTCTGGTGCTTCAAGCCTTCCCAGAGGGAAACTAGCTTGGGACTGAGAAAAGAAACTATTCCTACTCAATCCCTAAAACTCTTACTCTCTCTAAAGGTAAAATTGAAGGCTCAGTGTACCTGAAGGGCTGCATGCTGCAGTATTTTATGATAATTTTTCCTTCAGACATCCTATAACCTTTTGGAATATCATTATGCCCAAATACAAAAAAAAAACCCCAAACAAACTAAGGAATTTTTTCTAGGAGTGGTGTGCAACAAGGAGGATCCCAAAGGGGTCAATTGCTCTATATAGTACCCAGACAAAGATATCAGAGTGAGGTTTCTGTAAAAGGGCTGAAAACAAGAAAAATCTTGTAGCCTCCCACAGAACATTTATGAAGAAGGCCATTTAAAAACTGAGCTTTCTTCCAGAGGAGGATCCGGAAATCTGGATCCAGAATTAATTTCATATTCATCTGGCAAAAAAGGCATGAAACACACGTTTTATACCCAGGAACAAGTTGACTATGCACTTAAAGTAAAGACATTTGGTTATCAAACAGTGAGTAAGAGCATTGGCTTGAAGAGGAATATCAGTACAAGTCTCCAAGTACTCATTCAACTCTCTGCTCAGCACTCAGTAACTCTGGACCAGGAGCTACTTAAATTAAAATGCATGCTAAAACTAATCTTAGATTTCTACAAGGCTTACATTAAAAACAAGAAAAATAACAGATAGATATACAGATGACACTTATGATTCCATCACTGACTACTTAGTAGCAAGAATTCTCAGCATCAGAGGAAGGCTGAGGTTGCAAGGGACCTGTGGAGATCATCTCATCCAACAACCCTGATCCAAGCAAGATCAACCAGAGCAGGTTGCCCAGGATCTTGTCCAGCCAGGTCTCTGGAGACAGCAGAAAAGTATGCAGAAAGCATGTGCAGACCAACAAGCACTACTGGCAGAAAGGCTGCAGACTGATGCAGATGACACACATGTAAAACCAGAAGCAGAAAATACAGAGTCAGCTGTTCAAAGAAATTTAGTATTACCTACTAACATCTTTAATTATATACAGTCATTCATTTCTCTGCCTCTTAAGTACACAGTGAGGATGGCACCTTTTTACTGTGCAGCTATAAAGTATCTACACAATTTTCCTGCTTGACAGCCAAAACTTGCTTTGAAGAAAAATATCATAGGCTTTCCAATCTATTTATGCATAGGCAAATTTACTTTCAAAGTACCATTGCTACTGAAATTGATTTTATGATGACACATTTAAGAACAGATAAATGTCTCGAACTTTTTTTTTTAATATTCAGGCTCACCAAATTTTGTGAAATGTTAAGGCCATCAGAACAGTAAATAATCAAGCCAGGGCAGTCACAACATATCATCTAAAATACTGACAGGTTTACAACTGAATAAAACTTAGCCCGTTCAGTCAAATGCAAGGTAAAATCAAGAAATAAGCGTCATACTCAAGACTGGGAAGTACAAAGTGTGGGAAACAGGAGCACCATCATCTCTGAGTGTTTAACTGGAAACAATTCTATCAACCACACGGAGGAGGAATGATCAAAATTTAGCTTCTTCCCATCCATGTTTTGTTTGGGTTATAAAGATCAAAGAATGACTGGGAGAACAGGAAAAGTACATGCTTTGATAGCTAGGAATTCATTCCAATCTTGCTTCTTGCCATGATTTATTTCTCAAAGGACAAAACAGTTTCCTGTTGCTACTAACAATAACAACAACAAAATACTAGAAATTATTTAGATGGAAGGCAAAAACTAAGCCATGGCATAAGGACAGCAGCTCTTGTCCATTCCCTATCAAACAGCCATATTGCAGCACAGTGCAGATTTGAGAGATGATGACAATGTGATCTTGCCACAAAAAGAGAAAGAAAATGATTGACAAAAAAGGAAATCACTGATGAATTGCCAGGTCAGGAGAGAGAGAGATTTTTCATCTCTGGGGTGACCCAGAGCTCAGATGAAAGCACAATGATGAGCCTTTGTTCCCCAGAAGGCAAGATCTCGCAGTTCTCTACCATTTCCAATCTTCTCCTCCTGGCTTTCCACGTCCACCTAGGAAGCCACGAGTAAATTCTTGACAGATAGTACCCTACATCTGTCAATCTCAGAGACAATTGTCTCAGGTACATAACTAGCAGTGTTGAGACAGAAAGTACCTTTTAGCAACTTGGCTGCTTGGTGTTTTGGTGGGGTTCATTTTCTGTGGTTTTGTTTGTTTGTTTGTTTTCTTTTGTTTTTATTCTACCAGCTGTTTTAAAAACAACAGGTCCTTATTCTGGCTTTCCTTAAACCCAGCTCTAATGCAGTCACATTAAAGCCTTGATTAATGCACACCATTTTCTACTCATTAAAATAAAGAGACTGCAATTAAATAGTAAAAAGAAAAACAGAGGTGTAGCTGCAAGCTAAGCCCACACAAATCTGAGTTTGAGATAAGGCACACTTAAAAGATGAGCTATAACTTGTTCACATGATTAACTGCAGAAAAATATGGGAGGGCCTGTAAGCTGCTGGTGTTTTCATATCTTGGTTGCCCTTGCAAAAGTTTTATGGAGATAAACCAAGTTATTGGTCTCAGGTGAGCCACATTCAAAATTCTAGAAATAAAAGGGATTTCCCATCCACTTTTTGTTAAAGACACACAGTTTACAACTCTAGATAATATAAGATTATAGTACAGGATTTCAGCTTAGGCATACAAATTCTGAGTGGAACCATACTGATTGCACACAGGTCATCAGTGGGGTGGGAACTTGCAGAAACTCATGCAACACCTCCTGAAGTAACTCCTGGGCACCTGATAACATCACTGATCAGAGCAGCTACTAAAAACTGCCACCACGCATTCTGCCACACATTTGCTGACACCAGAGAAGTGCCCACATTCAGCATTCTCCCTCCACAGCCTGGAGCAGAGATCAAATGCTCTCCAATTACTAAAGGTCTGGCTACCCACCTCACGCTATTAGCCAGGCAGCCTCACTTCCTCCAATTTATCTCAGCATCCTGCCACTTTGCTTTTTACAAAGTTATTCTCTTCAGCTCACAAATTAAATAGTGTTCAGTGCAGAGAAAACCATGAAGAATTGAACCATTTAATTCTAAGATTTTATTCTTAAAAAGACACATTTTTGGGGAGCAGAATGGCCCATATTTGGTACAGTTAAGGACCTTCTGCCCCCTTCTTTACTACCATGCAAATCAAACTCAAACAAAAGTGGTATCAATGATCCTGAGTTTATGCTAATGATTTATTTCCCTATAGAAAAGTTAATACTAACCTTTAACCCTTGAAGTTAGTTTAAAGGAACCAGGAGCAGCTACAATACAGATCTATACCAGATCTATACCATTCACCGATAAATCTGGCCACGATTTCTTCTTGTAACTTTTAAACAAGGCAAACTGCAATCAATCCAACATTACTACATGAGACATCCAATTTCTAAAATAATTACATTCATAATATATAGAAATATCCTTATAAATGTAAGCAGCTATAAGCCCCAAATATCCAAAATACTTAGTTCATTTCACTCAGACCAACTACATGCTTCCTCACAGCTCCCCTCACCTTTGCCCTTCACTGGCTGCTGCCACTGTTCATTTTCCACCAGCTGTTACACTGCTCAGACCCCTGTGGGAGGCAAATCAGCTTGGCAAGCCAGCAGACACAGCAGGCCCCAGAACAAGGAGCACAGAGTTTACTGCTGGCCAAGTACAGGAATTCCTGCCTCTGGTGTTCATCAACACAACGGAGAGGCCAGGAACACATAACCAGGAGAAGCTGCAGAGAGAAGCAGCAGCTTGATTAAAGGCAGGAAGAAAGAACTCCTCTACATAATAGCAGCGAGGTGTTAGACCAGCTTGGTTACTCGTGAAATCACACACTAGCATTTTCTATTCCAGATGACAACGCAGTTGGAGCACAAGCAGATGATCCACATCATCACTTACACTGTTGTAACACCCCTGGCTATCCCAAGAAACAAAGCTGTCAGTCAAGAACAAGACAGCACATCTAAGTACTGCCACCACCTTTGCTCTTCATTCAGAAAAATGTCTGGCCTTAGTAAGCTCGTTCTGTAAATGTGACAGTGAATGCACTAGGAGGCAAACAAAAAAAAGATAACAAATGAAAAGTCCTTCACTTCTACTTTTGTGGACATGCAAAAGGCACATCACATGGTCTGCAAACTTTCCTGGTAGAGATGTCAATCTCTTAGGAAAGCTTTGCATATATATAAATCACACTACAAACTGTATGTCGGAAAACAAACAAATTTGGTAAACACCTTTTAAGTAGGGCATGAGTCCTAAGAGGTTTAGAAATCCCTTGTTTACTCTGAGGATAAGCTTTAACCATACATCTGAGGTCTTGTATTTCACAAGGCTGCAAAACAGATGAAAACTGATAAGATGTTTCTATTTTTACGTCCTACTTATATCAAGATAAGGGAGCAGCATAGAAGGTGACAAACGAAATTAGACATGTAAAATAATTCATAATCCTTTGGTTTTGCTTCTCTGCTCCTAACTCCTCTCTGTTCCATTATTCTGCCAGGCTAAATGTGAGGATAGGCCTAAGAGGAGATTATAGAAACAAGGTGTTGAGAGGAAAGGCAGTCAGAGAAGTGATCACAGACAAGACAAATCAAACAGAAATGGGATTGCAAAAGTAGTAAGAAATTCACTAGGTAAAAAAAATATTGTGTTACAGTGTTGGTGAATTTCCATCAGCAAACTTGATACCTGTAGGTAATGTTCTATTTGCATGGCAATGTCACAATGCTCTCGGTAGCATATAGATCCGTGAACGTCCTGGGCATGCATTCTCTCCCCACAGTAATGCAATATTTCACACTGGCTAAGGTTTCTACAGAATTATATCATTCTACCTCATTTGAACTATAAAAATTCACCCCGTCAGTGCTTTTCCAGACAGAGGCACACATCTCACTGAACTTGAGCAAGGTCACGTTCCAATTGCAGCAACAATGAATGGCCGGAAACATCCGTGGAAATTCATGGATCCTATATTTTATCCATTCACTTGCTACTGAACCAACCGAAGGTTTCCTCATTTTGTTTCCAAAGGAAGGAAAGAAAACACGAGAGTACTGATGTCCTGAAAATGCCCCGAACAGATACAACCTTCTTACTGAAGTCCATTGTAGACACTTCCTGTGAGACGCTACTGTTTCATCAAAAATTTATAATGGCCTTGCAATCAGCTTTGCAATGTGATTGCTGGCTTCCAATTGTGTTTCTCAATTCTGGGACCACTTTAAAATACATTCTCATTAGTTTCAGATATTCAGCATTTAGTATTTTAACCTCTTCCAATATTCTGTGAGCAAGCAATTATGTACTCAAGGCATCCACTAAGTCTCATGACCATGCTTCACCACCATGCTGTTTATTTGCAATCTTAGACAAAATTCAACAAACAGTCCAAATTTCTTCAGATCCTTTTCTTAGAAGGAACCTTTTAAAGTTAGTTAAACCAGTTGGGAACACTCACATTGTTTCATTGGTGAAAACTGCTCTAAGAGTTCATTTCTAAAAACTTGGGGTTTTTCTCAGTTCCACTGGAGAAGTGATACTCAGGATGTGAACACTGAACACTTGAGGTCGGCACCAGCCAGGCTACAATCCATCCAAGGACTGCATCTTTGTGACCTTCAGGGCAGCACCATGATTTCTAAGCCAGCTGCTACAGTTTTTGAAAGTCCTGCTGTACTGGTTGTAACTGGCTGGGTGCTGGCAGCAGAGGGGCTACAGGAGGAGCTCGGGTGGGAAAAGGCCAGGGGCTGCCCTGCCCCAGCCCCAGCTGCTTCCAACAGTACCACAGCCAGACACAGCCGAGCCCCTCAGCAAAACCGACAGCACCTCTGGGAAACTGTGTTTAAGAAAGGGCAGAAAATGCCACGAAACAACATCAAAGAGAACAAAAGGAGTGCGAAACAGCGAGAAAACAACATCCAGGTCAGAGAAGGAGAGAGAGGAGGTGCTGCACGGTGCCAGAAAAGGAACCCAAGCGATGCGCCAGGGAGGAGCCAGGCCAGGCGGATATGGCCTGAAGGAACTGCACCACGTGGAGAGCCCGCTCCAAAGCAGGGCTGCTGTCCGTGAGGAGCCTGTGCCAGAGCAGAGGAAAAACGGGAAAAGGAAGGAGCAGCACAAAGAAACTATGTTGCACTCTAACCCCTTTGTGCCCCACACCACATGGGAAGGGGCACAGAAGTCTGGGGCACAGGAGGGAAGTTCAGCCCGGGAAAGGGGGAGGAAAAAGTGCTACTTTCATGTCAGTCTTTCTGCCATAGTATCTGACTCTATTTTAACTGGCAACAAATTAAATTCAGTCACTCCAGATCAAGCCTATTTTGCCCAGAACAGTAACCAGTAAGTGATCTCCCTGTCTTTATTTGAAGCTACAATCTTTCCCCATCTTTTGCCCCTGCGTCTCCAAAGAAGGGGAGACACTGAGCAGCTGGGTGGGCTTGTGCTGTTAGCCCAGGCTAACTCAGCACCCTGCACAGAACAGTTTTAACTCAATCTTTTAGCAGAATGCTGGTGAAGCAAGAGCTCAAACCAAGATTTGTGTTACATGGCATGAATCTCATTAGTGCTGCTGATTCCTGAAGTAGAGAAATATAATACAAACAGCCTAAGTGGCTAACAAATCTGAGTCAGGTTAAAGACCCTTTTTTCATCCATCCATCTATCCATCCTTTGTGAAAAGCAATGCAAGTCACAGGCTTGACACAGAATACATATTTTCTGTGATCCAAATTGTGACTATTACTTACAGAATAGCAAAAGTAGTGACCAATTCATCAATATTTCTCTTCTCTCTTTTTCTTAAAGCTCAGCAAGCTCAGCAAGCCTTTCAAATGCAATCCATCAGACACAGACATTTGTTCCAGTGTCATTTTATGCATCCAAAATCCTACCTGAACTGATATTTATATTTGATCTACTGCCAGGTTTTATACACAGACTTCTATTGGGGAGTAGATAGGATCCATCAACAGAACTAAACAAAATAAACAATACAGTAATCAAGTCCACTCAAAATACTGCACCTCTCAAATGCTGCATTTCATCAGAAGTACATACTAGTGCCTTCATCCTGGGAGCTGTCATTGCTATTTCTTCCTTCATCTTATTTAGGCTGCAAGCTTCAAGAGATGGGACCTTGCTAATGCAGAACAGTCCAAATAATAACTTGGACCATTAAACTTTTTGTCAAGTTTCATTGTATAATCCCCAATTCCAAAAAGGAGATGTAACTGAGTCCTAGTAAAACAGCAGTCAATTCTTTTGCAATAGTGCAAGATAGAAGAGATTACAAGAGGGCTTCCCCAAAGGATTCATTCCCATCTGTGTTCAAAGAGCAAGAAACACTATTCCTAGGAATGTTGATACCCTTAGTTAAAATGCTCCAGCACTGAAGAGTTGAAGCCAATTCCCTATACACCAATACATGGTCAGAATGAAGATCCTCTTCCCCTTCCCTCTTGCCCATGCTTTTAAATCATTCCTATGACATATTGTTACACATTCAGCCAAAAACCAGATTTTTGTTATCCATTCCCAAGTCAATTTGTAAAACTGAACATCAGTGCAGAAGGATGCAGTAAAGTTCAGAGCACTTTTTCTTCAGTTAATTGCTTCGGATTAAGTAACAACAGGGATATGCATCAGAGTGCCTTTCAGTTCACATCTCTCTTCAGGGGTGGAACAGAGGCACTGCCTCTCCTTGGTAGTCTCACTAGCTGATAACCTTGGCCTGCAACCTGTTAGGTACACGTGGATCTGGAACACGAACTTCCAGTTTCAGGCGCTCTCAACAGCAGGTGCAGATATTCCACTAAATAAATTATTCTCCTCCTGTGTTACTCCAATACAAAAGAAGAGTCCCATATGATCACTTTGCTTACTGACTGTTTATGTTCCCAGTTAGCCAGACTTGGAAGCTGTGCACATTGATTTAATCATTCATGTGTTGTCAGAAAGACACAAAATCTGCATATGACACTTTCCCATGTTTTAAAGATCACGAAATGCTTCAATAATTTGTATTTTGACTGGTGCAGAATCTAGAAGATGCCTTCATAGGAAAATCACTGAAGTGTAAAGTTATGCAGATTGCATAATCTTCTCTGATATGCTTCAGCTAGGTAAAAAGTGCACAGGTTAGAGAAATTCAAGTCAAACTGTCAATAACATCTCCTGCCTAGCTCTCCCTGCCTGCCTGAAATACCTAAGTATATCTTGAAACTATGAAGATCGTGCTTCCTAACTAGACAGCAAAAACATGTTTGCCTTTGCTTGAAGTGATCCCTAAGTAGCTCACAGTCTATCACTCAATGATGCATGTCCTGAAACTAAACACACCTTCCATCTTTTCACTCATGTTTATTTTTAGTTAGCATAACACCAGTGTCAGGATCACCACTCCGTTGTTCTTAAGGCAAACACATATAACGTTACCTAGTACCCATTTATTCTTAAATTCTTTTCTCTTTGAGTCAGGCTTTTCCTCTTTTATTTGTATTTCTACAGAGCTGAATCATGCCCTTTTCTTCCCCATCTAAACATGCAAAGTTATCATTGCTTTCACAACAAACTTTCAGTTATGTCAATGTTATGCCACATCCTCTCTCTGTAAACTTATCACCTCTGAATTCACCCCAACTTCTGTCTTCGCAGACTCGATTGCTCTCTGAAAATACCTCCAGGTCCACCTCAAGCAGATGAGTAAGCCCAGAGAGGCAGACACTGTCCCCGTATTTTTTCTCACACAGAATTAAGGCATCCATGACAAAGAGAACTTCCCCGTGTCTCCCTCGTTCATTACGTACTTCCGTGCCTCAGAATGAAGCGCTGCTTTTCACATCCTTCAGTTAAACATACAGAAGTTTGTGACATAATTAAGAGACCAAGCGAAATATTTATAGCTTTTACAACAAAATAAATGAAGCTGCAGTATAGTGCTGAGGTTTGCTTTTAAGAGAAAGGACGGAAGCCTTCATACGACACGCTGTGCACAGATCTTCTGGCAGTCGCAGAAGGCAGAAGGACATTTAGGGCTTTATGCACACTGTCAGCATGTGCGCCTGCAAACTGCAGCGCTCGTGATAAACACCGGGCTGCTCCGCGCTCCGGGGCGCCAGCGCAGGGCCGCGTCACCGGCCAGACGGAGCGCGGCCCCCGCGGCTCGCCGGG
>VZTA01023767.1:8930-93851 GCA_013398855.1 Mohoua ochrocephala | reverse complement strand
GGAGGCGCAGGGAGAGCAGGAGGGAGGGACGGGACGAGTCTTCCTAACGCGACCGCCGCGCCGCCGAAGGTGCCGCTGGTAGCGGGCCGGTAGCGCCGGGCTCCCGCGGGCACCGGCAGGACCTGCCCCTCCAGAGCCCGCTTACACGTGGGGTGGGGGTGGCACGTTCAGCCGGTTCCACTCCTCCGCCGGCGAGCGATGGCCACACACCGCCCCGCCGCTGCTACGCTTGCCCCTTCCACAAAAGGTAACGCGAAATTAGTTCCTGCCCGTCTCTGGTCGCCTCTTCGCCCACCTTGAAGCCATTCACCCACGCTCGCTCCAGAGGTTTTAGTCTGTTTAATGGCGCTCTCCCCCGGCTTTCCCATCTTTGGACCCGCACCGTGGTCTCTGCCGTCCCGGTAGCCGACAGACGCTTACACATCATGTTCCAGACCAAGTAGACCCCAGCGTGGCCACCAGCTCAGGACTCACTCGCTCCTTAGTCAAAAATCATAGGGAAAGCAAGGTACAGAGATTATGCCCTATGTTTGGAGAAAATAAGTGCATTTCCGACATTTAGCTGGAACAAAAACGCTTGCTGAAATGTTTCCGATGGTACTTTGTATCTTTATCAAACACTACATCACACATAAACGACACACCAGTTCCACAAACTTACACGCACCTCGGAAAGCTGCTGCCATGACTGATTTTCACTGAAAAAGGAGCAAAAAGACCGAGTTGGGAAAAAATTTCACAAATTGCTGCTTGCTTTTCACAAAATAAGGATACAGCCCATTGACAGCAAACAGGTTTTGCAGACATGTGGCGTGGCTCCATACGGCATGAATTCAAATGGTTCAAATGTCTCGCTCCGCATCCTCGGGTCATAGTGCAGACTTGTACAATTAATTCTTTTCATCCACAGAAACGAGAAGTCAGTGAGGCCAATTTGGTTGAATTTGGTTGAGTTTGTGAGGATGACTGTCACAGATGAGGATGAAGATTCAAAAAACAGGCTGAATGCAATTTTTGCTTTTACATGCCTTGCACTCCTCTGGATCTAGCACATGTCAGTCTCTAGAAATTACAAGTTCACGAAGTCAGAAATCAAATATGGGCAAATGTAAAACTACTGGCTGTTCTATAAATAGATCCATTAAACGTAAACACGACATTGCCCGTGGGCATTGGGAGAGTTGTTCACATAACAGAATTTCTAAACAATTGTCTGGATCGTGTGTGTTCACATGTGCTAGAGACAGAAGCTTTCTGAAGTTTTGCTTGGTTTTGATCATCAGCTGAAACATGAGAAATGGGATGCATCTTTTTAAAGATCAACAATTTCCATTGAATCACTGATTGACCAGGAACAGACCCAGGCTTACACAACCAAAAGCTCGTTAGCGTGTTCCCCAGCTATATGCTCAATGGAACAAATACCTACTTCCAACAAATCTTGTTCTGCTTCCATCATCCTTAGACCATCACAGCTATTGCAACTCTATGACAGGCATGAAATACCTTGTTCAGTGATTCAAGTAATTTACTTTTCATTCCCAGTGTTATTAAAAGCATAACAACACAAAATTCAGATATTGTAATTCGCCTTTTTGTCAAGTTGTTTTTACAGCACCTTCAGGTTACAGTCCCATTTCAAATAAAATAATCTTCAGATTTTAAAAGTGAAATGAAATGGTAGCAGAACATAACAGTGTTTAAAAAATACAATGGAGTACTGCAGGACTGGAAAGAGGATTTAATAATGTAGCAAAACCAAAAGGAGAAATAAGTAATAAAGCGGTTTCTGCCTACATGATTTTTCAGAAGATCCAGAGAACATCAAACTGCTCCTAACATGTTTTTTTACGAGAGAGAAAAGACAAGTTAAAAATGAGGGAGGAAAAGAATGATAATTCAAAATGTTTGATATTATAACTACCAGTTCTTTTACAGATAAGACTATGGAAACTAAAGTTTCAACTTTCTAAAAGAGCTAATTTGCCTATGAAGATTATTCATATTGATTCACAACAATTTTAACACATTTTGTTAGCACTGATCACATCATTTCACTAAAAGCTACCAGCAAAAGAATAGTATTAAAATATTTACATTACAGTTCATCAGGCTTATTATCT
This sequence comes from Mohoua ochrocephala, assembly GCA_013398855.1. Classification (NCBI taxonomy): domain Eukaryota; kingdom Metazoa; phylum Chordata; class Aves; order Passeriformes; family Acanthizidae; genus Mohoua; species Mohoua ochrocephala. The sequence continues at coordinate 91,728 of VZTA01023767.1, read as the reverse complement.
CAACAGCTCCTATTTATGAAGTGAGACATCTTTGCAAAAGGAATTAGCACATTTTGAAATGCTTAGAAAATCTGCTTTAACATTAATGAAGCTTCCATACACCTAAGACTGCTCAGAGAAAATTCCATTGTAGATGACCCATAATGGAACACAATAATGGATTTGGAATGAATAGCATAAAAGTAATAGAGAAAAGAAGCACGATCCTGCATATTTTGTCAATTGTCCCTTACTTTTTCAACCTGAAACAAAGGGTTGGTTTCTAGAAATGCCCTATTTATTACACTGCTGGGGCAGACCAAAGTAGACCTGTATTTGGTTAGATATAGCCTGCTTGTAAGGTGGCCAGCAAATATAGAGAGCTATCTGGTTTCTGAAAAGGAGAGAAATTCAAAATGCAGCAAAAGTAACTAAGATGTACCATTTTGCCTTGTGCCATCTCTCCCACTCCAATCCCCTCAAACACAGAGGGAAGAGAAATAATGGATTGTTCAGTGCAATTTCATGGGCTTGGTATGAAGAAACAGGACAGTTACACAGTGTGGTGGTTTGGCCTTGGCTGGATGCCAGGTACTCACCAAAGCCACATGATCATTCCCCTCCACGAGTGGACAGGGGACAGAAAATATAATGGAAGGCTCATGAGTTGAGATAAGGACAGGCAGAGATCACTCACTGATTACTGTCACAGGCAAAACAGACTCGATTTGCAAATATTAATGGAATTTATTACCAACCAAAATCAGAGTAGGATAATAAGAAATAAACCCAGTCATAAAAACACCTTGCCCCCACCCTTCTCTCTTTCCTGGGCTCTACCTCCTCCCCCCAGCAGCACAGGCAGACAGGGAACAGGGCTCACGGTCAGTTCATCACCTGTTTTTTCTGCCACTGCTCAGGGAGAGGAGTCCTTCCCCTGCTCCAGTGTGGGGTCCTTCCCCTGAGAGACAGTTCTCCATGAACTTCTCCAGTGTGAGTCCTTCCCATGGGCTACAGTTCTTCATGAGCTGCACCAGTGTGGGTCCCTCTGTATAGGTGCAGTCCTCCAGGAAGATGCTGCTCCAGCGTGGGTCCCCCATGGGGGCACAAGTCCTGCCAGCAAATGCTCTCCAGCATGGGCTTCTCTCTCTCTGGGTCTGCAGGTCCCTGCTGTGAGCATGTTCCCGTGGGTTCACAGCCTTCCTAGGGGCATCCACCTGCTCCAGGGGGATCTCTGCTCCCCTGTTGACATCCATGGGGTGCAGGGGCACAGCTGCCTCACCATGGTCTGCACTACAGGCTGCAAGGGAATCTCAGCTCTGGTGCCTGGAGCACCTCCTGCCCCTCCTTCTGCACTGACCTTGGAGTCTGCAGAGTTGTTCCTCTCCCATATTCTCACTCCTCTCTTCCTGGCCACAATTACATCTGTGCAATAACTGTTTTTCCTTCTTAAATATATTATCACAGAGGCTTTACTGCCGTCTCTGATGGACTCAGCCTTGGCCAGCAGTGGGTCCATCCTGGAGCCAACTGGCATTGGCTCTGTCGGACATGGGGGAAAGCTTCAGCAGCTTCTCACAGAAGCCACTCCTGCAGTGTCCCCTCCACTACCAAAACCTGGCCACACAAACCCAATACACACACTGGTATGGGACTCTCATACTTCTCATAACCTGACAATAAACCTGCTAAAGAGACTTTCTGCGCTAGTTCTCCACACAGATCCATGAGAAACAGATGTGTCACCTTTAAACTGGCGACAATGTTAAAGTTACAGAGAATATAAACTGACTTCAAGAAAGTAGCACTTTAATCTCTGCTAGGATATGAAACATTCTATAACAAGGAATCAGAAAAACCAATTCAAAAAGTACTTGCATTTCTAAAGGTAACATATGAAAACAGAAGGCTCAAAACTCAGAGGAGAGGAAAAAATCTCCTGCAAGCAAACTTACAGGGTCAATGGGGTTTTTATTCCAGACTGAATTTTTGGCTTCTTAGACAAATACCATTCCCCACTGAAGTGGTGGGGAAGAATCCAAGCTTAACAGCCAATTCGTGTCAAAGGTTAGCAATGCTTAATGGCCAGTGTTGTTTCACTATTTAAAGAAAAAGTGTTAAATATGCAAGTTTACCTGCTACTGTGGTTTTAGTTTGGCACACTGACCAGTGGCACGTCGGGTTTTTTCCAAAAGGTTTGTCTGAAACTGCTGGTCACAGTGCTGATTATTACAATTATTTTTCTATCTGTAGCATACATGAGAGAAAGAAAACAATTTGGAGGGAAATACGACGTTACCGAAGACAGCATAGAAGTCCTTCTCTTATATCCACAGTAAAATAAAAGAAAGTGAATATTAAAAAGCTTCTCCTCAGCACAAATGGTAATTTTACCAATCTTTTGCCTTTCAATTCAAATCAACACTGTAATGCCCATTAGAATGTTAAATATATTCCTACTGCAAGTGATCAGAGATGCAATTCAAATGCTATTTGTATTTTAAGGCAATCATAATCAACTCCTACTACCGTCTGCTATTTTCTCAAACGTGAAGTGCAAAAATTCTCAGGCCAAAACTCATTAATGTGATAATAATTTCTCTACAGTGAAGAGCACAGCTCATAACCATTATAGAAGCAAAAAATTTACTGGAACTTAAGTCTTTTTTTTTTTTTTCAGTTAGTACATCATTGTTAGAGAAAGGAGGTAACTGCTCAGTTCTCCATTTCTACTGAAGTCAGTCATCTCTATGAAATTTAAAACACACCATATGAAAATTGTTTGAGAAAATAATTTCACAGTGACATGTCTCCTTTTTGAGAGTATAAAAATGCTGTTTGAAGGGAAGTAAAGTGAGACTGAACAGTATCCACTAAATCAAGTCTGACAACATGCCCATTACAAAACCTGCTACTCCTGCCTCATAGCAAGGAAGACAGTCATATAAGAAGTGAAATAAACTTTATCAAATTATTTCAACATTTCAAGGTTTGTACTTAGATGAGTTTATTTTCCTAGAGATTAAATAGTTACATCTGCAAACGTACATTATTTTGTAAACCATGAAGCCCTTATGGCTGAAAGTTAAAATCATACACAAAACAATTCAAGAAAACTTAGGAACCTGAAAAGCTTTCTTCACAATGGACTTTTGATTTTGTAGTTTGTTGCCTTCAAAGTGATTCAGTTCATACTGCACTTGTGAGATAATGGGCAATTGACACTTAAAGTGGAATGTATGCCTGTACAATCTGGCAAACAGATTTTGTCACTATTTCATGAAATCCCTCGATGTTAATTCAGAGTCTTTAAAAAAATGACAGGGGCTAGCAGTCATTGATACTGATTGTCTGAATCCAAAGCTTAATTACTAAACGTGCTGCGAAAAATAAAAAGTCAGACTTCAAAGGAGATCCTTTGCAAGCCCATCCATGTGAAATGGGAGCCAGCACTGCCAGTGAAAGGGCAGTGGAATATCACTCAGCTGGCAATATAAATTAACATCATATTCTTCCAGCTCAGTGTTTCATACTACATTTTAAACCTGCCACACTGTGCCTGGAAATATCCTCTGCACCACAAGTGCATATATTTACACACATCAAAAAAAAAAAAAAAAGTCACCTCCCAGCATTAAAAAAAAACCCCTGCACTCCACTGGTCTTTGGAGGCTGAACAAATGTATTTCTATCTGAATTGAGACTTGCTCCACAACTGTATTTTTTAAATGGTATGGTGCCAGGAAATTTACTATCCTGTATTAACACGTAGTAAGAAATGGGAAGCAAAATGGGAAGAAAAATGCCATAGTTTGCTGTTTCTTATGTTTATTGTGTCAGTGTAAAACATCTCAGTCTTGTTCAAAAATCCAAGGATTTCAGATAAGTGCTTTGGCTGCTTTTGAGTTCAGGGGAAGGCCAGGATAAGCCTCTTTCCTGCTGTATTTCAAACTGGTGCCCAACACTGCTTGGAGGGAAGCAGGTGAAAAGGGTCCCTGCAATGGCTTTGAGCAACAACAAACCTGACAGACACAGTTCAGCTAAATCGTAGATGTGATCCAGATTGCAGCCTAATCTCTAGTTTAAACTCAAAAAAAAAAAAAAAATCTTCCTAGACAAATTGAACCTCAGAGGCAAAGACGTTTTCCTATTCTTTTGACTTATTCATGAAAACAATGTTCAAAATCGTATTCTGGATTTAAAAAAAAAAAAAAAATTATGTTTTTAGAAAGATACAACGGTTTTGAACTTTATTAGACCTCTGCTTTTCAACACAGAAAACCAGCCATGTACCATTTTTGCCTATTTCTTAGGGGTAAGAACAAAATACAACATCATGCTGCATTCAACGTGCTGCTCGTTGCTGTCAGCACGAGCAGTGAAAGCGTTCGCCGGCTCCGTTGCCAGACCACCAGAGGGAGTCGAAAGCTGCCTATAACCTCAGAAAGTTTCGAAACCTGTAGGCAGCTCAAAACATTGACAGAAAATACTGTATGTTGTGAGTATTATGACAAATGGCTAAGAAAGTTGCTGAGGACAATGAAATAATTTTAGCAACATCATCGGTTCATTACTATCCTCATAGTAGAGGCACGAAAACCGCTGGTGACTGAGACAAAGGAGTGCTCAGCAACTATTCTTGTTCTGTGTTTAGAAAGAATGAAAAATCACGCATTTAAATTAGGTTTTTCAATTATGCTAATCACTGGAGAGAAGTCTTTTAAAAAATCAACAGATCCAGAATTAGTACAAAAAAGTCTGAAACAAAGAGTGCCTCCCTCGGGTCTCATCATGAGCCCTTGAACAGCTCATGGAGCACCAGGGGCACCCTGAGGACACCGGGCTCGTGCCTGTGTACCAAGGGAAGGTGGGAGACGGTGCCTGCCCAGCCTGAGGTGACCCTAAGAGAAAATGTGCATACAAGGCTACATTATTGTGTTCCAAAAGCAAGGTCCTTAGCAGAGAGGGAAGAAGGAGACTTCCTAGGATCAGCTGGGGAAAATTCCAAGAGATCCATACTCCTACTGGTCAGAAACACCAGGAAGTGGACCCAGTAACACGAGCGTGAGCTGCTATTTCTGCATACCAAATATGAGTTCAGAGACCTGGCCAGTCACCAGTTTCTGCCAGAACAACTGGCAGAATCAAAAAAATATTTGCCTTATGTTTTGGAAATTAAATATCACGTAAAGAAAACAGCATTTAAAAACAGAGTAACAGAGGAAAAAAAAAAAAAAAAAGGTTGAGACCTGCACCAGATAAATTTATATAAGAAATTAGACTTTTAAAAAGTTATCATGATAATTAACTATTTGGTTAAATACCAAAGAGGCAGTGGATTCTTCAAGTCCCGATGTCTCCAAAACAAGACTGGGTGCTTTTCAGGTAACATGAGAAGGTCAAACACAAATGTCTAGCTAGGGGTGACGGATTTACATTTGACACAGGATGTCAGGAGATCACAGACAATGCCCTGAAATCCTTGCTGCATTGTGCAGCAGCAGCCTGTGAAACCAGGCATCACCATAAAGACTACTGAGGACAAAGCAGCCAACATCATTCTGCCAGAGCGCAGCCCACGCTGCAGTCTGCACTGGAGTCCAGTGCTGGTCCCACTGGTTTGACTCAGCATTACCTTCCTGATGTTCCTAAAATATTCACTTGGCTTTACACACTACAACTTTCCTTATCTGGCCTAAGTCAACCTTTCAGAACTCTATTGCCTAACACTTACTCTGGTTGGTCAAAAGACAAACTCTGCTTGCAACTTCTGAGAGTCTCTAAAAATCAATTTTCATACACTCTGATATGGCACAGCTCCTTTCTGTGAAAAGCTCAACTTGGTATTTCCAGAGAAGATTATGACTGAAACACATTTCATTTAAAATACAGTAACATGATCAAAGAAGTCTGCAAAAGGTCTAGCATTTGTCTGAAACCACAGAACGTCATTTCCAGTCTACTTCACTGCCCTGGAGATCATTCTATCCATCAGCACAGACAACGTAAGAACAGCATATGTGCTTTTTTTAGCTGCTTGATAAAAACTCAAGCAGAAAACAGTAATGTTACTGTGACTACAGCAGGTTGGGAATGGATGTGAACTATCCTGCTGTGGACTTTATCTGTCTTCACAAAGATGATTCACAAACAAAGCTTCTGGGGACTAACTGCCAGTTTTCAGCCAGTTGCTGCTCCTGCTCGATCCAAGTACAGGTTCCTGAAAATCTGAAGTTCCACATCTGCAGGACAAAGCCGATTTCTCCAACCTGCTGCTGACCTAACTGCCTCAAGGTGTAAAAGTTAAGTCAGCCAGCCAGATCTGGCACCTTGTTCAGAGTATATTTAGATCCAAGTCTGAAGGTGCTACTCGAGCTTGTACCTTTTGGTTTGCACTCATTCCCCCTGCCCAAAATTTTTAATTATTTAGTTATTTTAAAAATCTTTGTTTTTGTACTTCTAACACTATTCATTCTGTCTGTCAGTCACATCATCTGAAGAGTAAAGTACCTATTTATTGACCAGTGCAGTTTAAGCTGGGTATTTCCACACTGCTAAAGGAAAGTGTTTATTGCATAGCCTTTCCTCATACTTTAATTTCCTCTTTACACTGGTCATTTGACTCTACAGTTCTTTTTGGGCAGAAATACCCATGTATTATCTTTCAGGACAAGCAGAAAGACTACAGAAATCAAAGAGATAAGTGGGTTAACCCAACTAGAATGGCCAGGAAAGTAACAGAACTAAGTATACAACATGGGGAGTAAAAATAAATAATAGTCATTAAAAACAAACACCATACACACACACCCCCAAAAAAGCCAAACAAAATCCGCATAACCTACTTAATCCCAATGGATACCAGAAAAATGTAGGACTCTTTAGGTATGCTGAAAGCATTATACCATAGGACTTTACCAGATAAGAGTAATTTTCACACATTTTCCTCCAAACCAAGCTCCTGACAGTGCTGGGAACCAGTAATAGCTCAAATACTACCAGTCTGTCTTAGAGCCTTGTTCAGATACTTCTCCCTACTGCCAGAGAGGTCGTGCATAACTCAACAGCCAATAAACTCCCTGGTTATTCCCAATAAAACTGCCTTCACCCAGGTATCATCTGCCCAGCACTCAAATGTTTATTTTTTTTACAGTTTTCTGTGAGAAGAGTTCCCAGCACGCACAACTTCAAGAGTTAGAAGAACAATGGACATGCAGACCACCAGCTACCACAGGGAATGCCCGTGCTACTGCTCTGCACTGTGCACAGCCCTGGAAGAGCTTCTCCTAAGAGAATCTGAGGCTGACTTGTTAAGGATGACATGATGTACTTCTCCAGATTGCTTTGCATTAACTTTGAAGCCACCACAGTGGTTAACCACACAATTTAGTGCAACAACAAAAAAAATCTCTTCCTATTTTGAACAGCACAGCCTGAAGAAGAAAACAGGCTGCTGAAGATCAAAACCTTCATTACAGTTATCATTCCACCACAGCTGAAGAGTCTGATTTGCCAAATGTTGAATAACCATTGAATCATACCCTGGTGGTTAGCAAGACTTGCAAAGAAGGAAAAGTACCTCCAAGACAGAAGCCCAACAATAGATTTTCCTAAAACCTGTGGCTCTGAAAGGACTGGCCAACAGGCTGGGCTTATCATCCTTCACATAAGCATGGTTAGCTTTAACAGCTCTAGAGACAGGAGCATTCACCTGACATCTGGTTCCACTAATCTTCCACAAGTCCTGAGCAGCCTTCTAGAACACAGCTTTCCTTTATTTTTTCCACCACTGCATTCACTGTATTTCTTCTAGGACTTTTCCCATCAAATTCAGAATTATCCTCTGGACTCACTCCAACAATCCTCATTCATTTTCTGAATACTGGGCAAAATAAACCAATTCAATTACTTCTCTTGCTTTTTGGTAAACTTCTATCACAAGGTTTTTGCACTTTGTTGGCAAGACAAAGAATTTTAGAGAAAGAAAGAAAATTTCACTGTAACCTGTTGATTTCCTGGCATTAAGGAAATCAGGAAATCACTGTCCGCGATGCTGTATTTGTCACTGGAAAATGGCACCGTTTCCAAGAAGAAAAGTTGTCAGGTTAATCTGTGTGGGTTTTTTTCATTCAAAAAGATTTTAATTAAATGTGGAGATCATTGCTCCTTCAAAAGCAATGGTGTGCAACCAGAATGTCCTGTAAATTACAGTGAGGCAAAGCACTCAGCATTCCCTTCTTCCCATTTCTTTCCCTCTCCCCACTCCCTGCCCACACTGACACAAGAAATAGAACGCCCTGTTCCTCTCACTGCAAATTAACACAGCCTGCTCCTTTATAACCAGCTGTCAGAATCTGTCACCAATTCATTTTTTGCCTTTACAGCTTCAAAGGTAAAGGTAGAAATTAGGGATGATTTCTTCTATTGGGACTCCAGCAAAAGTTTTTCTCTGGCAAGAAACAATTTTGCAGGTTTCTTTCTCTGCAGGTGAAAGAGATCTGTACTGTAAAGATATCTGTAAGCATTCATATTTGCTGCAGGAGCATCTTAGGACTGTCGGGGTTGAAAGCCAATGCCAAACTTTAATTCATTTTTGTAATCCAGATGTATGTTTTGTAATCCAGATGTATCCAAGGCCTGTTCTCACTTTGGTCCAGAAGTAATCTCAAGTCTTCCTTTTAATTAGACAGCTTTAAAATAGAACTGACCTGCCACAGCAGCACACCACGTGGACTGACACGGTGATACACACTAAGCAGAATTGTATTCACACTGGAACTTAAAAGCAGCAGGGACACAGCACCTTGAGCTCTGATTTGTACCATCCCTCTACAGTGAACACATCACCAGAGAGTGGGACTACAGCGGAGCCTCTACAGCAGAGTTGTCTCCTTCAAGGATGAGAACTCATTAAGAAAAGCTATGAGGTATTTGCTGCTTTTGTGAATTCAGCTTCTCTTCTCCACTCTGTATTGATTTTAAAGGGAAAAAAGCACATGTACTGTTACTAATGAGTAAGCTTCTGCAGACAACATGATGATACCTCCACAATCAGTCACCTTTAGTAACTTAGGGACAAATTTAGAGCATTGTCCCCTCTTTGCACCATCATCTTTAAATACAATTTCCCCCTTTCTTCTCACTTTGCTTAACTCCAAAACTTTACACTTGAAAGCTTTTTTAACATAGCTGAGTGTCACACACAATCACACCCATAACTTAGATAAAATGTACTTGGTCAGACATAGTTTTAGCAGTAAATATTAGTAATATATATGCATATTTTGAAATGGTTACCCTTCCAAACAGATTTCTTTTGGTTATTCACAAGGCCTAATCCTAAATCCTTAGATTTTTCTCCTACTTATGAAAATACACCTTTGGTCACAATCATACTAAGACAACTACATATTTAACAAAATAAAAAAAACAACCAAGGAAAATCAGACGAACATAAATGAGAAACCAAGTTTAAGATTTGATGCTGGATTTGTTGACAAATACCTTTGTATTAAGAAAGCTGTAACAAGTTTGCAATCAGTTTGCAGTTTCATCTGTTAGGTTTTCTGGCAGTTCCTGAAGCAATTAAAGAAGAGTTCTGTTTTTCTTTCCTTTATTATTGGCATTTCAAAGGAAGTCAGCAGACTCCTGCATGAATCTTGTAAATACAGTCAGATTGGCTGCCAATTTTTAACAGCAATTTTACATGTGAATAATATGGATTCCTCTCTACCACTGAAAAAAGTATTAGTCAGACCAGCCCATAACATCTCTACCTGAACACTTATAATTCTTTCCCAGCCAGCTGCTGTCTTTCATTTCTATCACACAGAACATGATGGTTGTCAAAATACATGTTTTCTTGAAATTTACATTATTGCAGGTCTCTTGCATTTCTCCAATTTGCAGTTTCTGGATACGACAAACAAAAGACTGTTTCAGCTGGTCTATGTAATTGAAAGCATCGCTTTGTTTTCTAGTGCAGACTACAGGAATCAGTCTGAGTTTTGTTCAGGTGTTCTGAACATTCAGAATTTATTTACTATGTGCTATATAAAAATGTGTGATGGCAGGTGAGAGCTAGCGAACAGCTCTGCATTTCTTCCACTTTTAGAGAATCCAGTGCCTTGTGGGTCAAAGGACCAAAGTGAGAAGTGTTTCTAACCTGCAGACAAAGATCAAAGCACTTTTATCTCTTTTCAGCTGAAACAGCCACGTTACAATTCAGCTTTCTCAATCCAGAATATTCAGTCAATTCTCTCAACTGAAGGAAGGCAATGTCATGTTTTTCCATGTAAAAACTGGATTTTGAAAAAGACTGTCACTTACAGGGAAAAGAATGAAGACCATCAGGTTGCTAAAAACACCTGGAATGATACTTGAGACATAACAAATATTTCAATATGATGAACTAAATGCTATAAAGCTACACATGCACATACTCAGAGACCTGCAGAGGTAGGAAATACATTTATGTTAGACAACTGGCAAGAAAGCTTGCAATTCATTGTCAGTGAATAATACACGCACATGGAAATAGCCAGGGGAGAAATTACCCCTCAAAATATCTTCCCAGAAGCCTCTCACCTCTGACTTCCTATAACCTTCTTCTTTTTCTGTGGCAGCCCCCTTATCCGGCCCTCTGAACCTGTGTGAGTCCAGCACCCACTTTTAAAATACGAGTTCTCTTAATCAAGGCATATTACTCTAAATTGAGATCTAGCCATGCAACACAGCATGTACCTACATGCATGCACAGAACACATGCACACATTAAAAATACAGGATGCCTGTGCAATATTTCATTACAAGCAATGAACGCATTTTCTGCTGAGAAGTATTCTGTTCTCAGAGGACTGAGAAGGGGCACAGCTGTGTAGGAATCGTTGTCTTGTTCAGAAAAGCAGCCATGGAAAAGGGCTGAGGAAACACATCCGTCAGCAGAGCCAATGTGAAGCCTCAATCCATTCTCACAAGCAATACACGTTACCCCCCGCCCCCAACTGTTGAATGAAGTATTTAACAGGGGTTTTTTCACAGCAGTAAACAATCCATATGCCAAAGGCACTGATTCTTTTCCTTAAAGTACATAAATTTCACTAAGCCAGAGGAACAGTAAGTCATGCTGTTTTCTTTGTACTTCTCTAAATCCTTACTTGTGTTCCTGAAAGTATTACAAAGAAATGGCTTTACCACATACTGAGTACTTTGAAGATTCGATTAAAACCCACACTCATTTAAATCTTTACTGATAAGAAATTTGATTTTTCACACAAATCTGCCTACAACGTTGCTGACAGCACTGTATTTCTGACAGCAGACAGATACCATTACCAGACATTAAAGCTGATTGAGGTATAGCAGCAATGTGAAGAAAATCCAAGTATACACATAATTTACAGTGTAACATCTCTTCACCAAGGCAATATGAAGTATTTATAGTACTAATGAAGTTAATGAAGATTAACTTGTACACTTCAAATTTGAAACAGTGGTCTGAGTATGAAAAACTTGGCCCGTGGTCTTTATACGACCTCGAGTGCCAGGCTGTGCCACAGATTAAAACACTGTTCTGCCAAGAGTAACTCCTCTCCTGCAGGGACATCAGAACAAGAAGCAAACTTACTCCTGAGCTGCCTAGTTTGCAACTCAAGTTTCAATGTATCAGTGTACATGTACATCAGCAATTGTCTATGTAAAGGTGCTAATCTAAAAATTCTGACAGCTTAGTGTCAAATACACTTCCTCGAGAGCTCTGTTACCTGGAGGCAGCAGACAGAGGTCAGAAACATTTCAGCTACCCTGGGTAACTGGTTCAGAGCAAGTACAAGGTGACACCTCAATGTACTTAGCCCTGCCAAAAGAAATACCCTGGGTTTAATTTTTTATTAAACAACTACTGTGAGAGCACAAAGAAGACATGGAAATATTCAGCTAAAAGGTGTCTTTGATACAAGTGATGTGTATTCTAATAATTTTAGTCTCACAACAGTCTCTCAAAACCTGTGTAGAAAAAAATAATGACAATACAGCCATTACCTCTAGCATTTAGTATCTTGTGCAAACATTCTTCTTGTTTCGTCAGTTTGTCAAGAAACAGTTTAAATTTCCCAACAGGGAAACAACTGTTCTGTGTTCCTAACATTCAAGTTCTTTCAGCTGGGTCACAATATTCCAAATCTACCTGGTATCCAAAAGTTTCTTACACCTAAATGAAATCAGACCAAAATTGGTTTTTGTCATCCTCATCCTGAAGACAACAACTTCCAAGAACTGCTCAAAGTGCAAACTTCACAAGCAACCTGTTCTCCAGTCTCCCAATTCACTTACACTGTCTGCACAACAAGTATTAATGGTGGATTGTTTGTTGTATTTACAGCAAGTTTATTTGGGAGAGGAAAAGTATTCTTTTACAAATGAGCCATGTTCACTATTGAGATTACTTCCAAAGAGAGCATTCAGAAAGCAAACCTGAATATATTACATTGACAATTATTTTTCAATACTTTAACATCGGCCACTTAAAATTGGTTGTGTTATTAGCACATAGACTGATCTTTAAATATACTACTTCTACATAAACAGTGCAAATCTCAATATTCACATCAACCTGAAATTAATGCTGCAATTACTGTTGACATTCACATCAAGAAAGTAGTAAACTATTTCACATGAGCAATTCCAAAACCTCAGAATGCCATTATTTATATTAAAGAAACACAGAACAAACATGTTGGGCTTCAAAGCCTTGTTTTGATACACACGATCCCTGTAAACATGGATGTATTGTATTTGTCAATACTGATATCTGATATAATTCTATAAATAAAACCACTGATATAAACAATTTCTATAACCTTTTTTTTTTTTTGCATAGGGTTTGGATTAAGGTTACTTTAGGATAGAGACAGCTGTTAACAAAATCCTCTAGTCAATTAGTCTTCCATCACACAAATTTAGGCATATGACAAGGAGCCTCTCTGACTTCAGTGGAAACTTACACATGTAAGCATTTGCAAAACTGGAGTCATCTTTAGCACTTAAGTTACCCCTAGTCATTGAAAATACAAGCTATAAAAGAGCTCTCCATAAATTTATAAAATATACTGATTTAAAAGTTTATGCTGATGTTTCTGTAAGTCACATTTATGATTCCAAACAGTTATGTACATACTATACTATCACAGTAGGAAATACTTCACTGTAGAACACCACAGTGAACAAGTTGTGAAGCACAGTGTTCAATATAATTTCCCTTTAGTATTCCCAGTGCATAAGTTGTTAACATCTACACTACACAAGGTGCCCAGGTCTAGTATTTGTTATATACAATGTAAAAGCAAGATAGAAAGAGCTTTGCATTTGAAAGTAAGGAATGAAAACAGTGGGTAATATACAGGGATTCACTCCTGCAAACTACAGAATTCTCCTTCACAATGACCACAACCACCAAATATGGTGGATTTCAGGTCATTCAGCCCAGTAAAACAGTGCTCAGCACCTTGTAGGAAGAGAGATCTGAGTGCACTTTATTCTAAAACATCTCCTTTGGATGTTATAAAGTGCAAAAAATAAAACATATACTCTAATATTTTACAGTCGCTATTAAACTGCCATATTTGCACGATGCAAAATTCGAATAACTTGGTAGGCATTTTTATGGACCCTAGGATAACAAATGTTGAAACTGGAGTTTTCATCTTTAAAAAAATCTTAGTATTTTAAAATTATTGTGCAAATATAAAAAGAAAATATAAATTATAATTAAATCTTGAAATAGGTATTTTAACATGTGACCATTTTCCAAAGCATCAAATATGAAATTTAATTTTCTCTTATAGCATTACATTTTAGAATCTGTAAAATCTTTTAGAAGTTAACAACTTCAAAAAAATAAAAATTATTGTATCACAGTACTAGTCATCTCATCTTATCAGATATCTTTTACCCTAGATGTGTTTAAAAAAATAAATAAATTAAAAAAATCTAAGACTTCTATTCTCAGTTGTTTAGAACAAGATATGTGGAGTTACTTTTTAAAACAAAATAAGAGTTCCATAGTGCTTCACTTTGATCTTAAAATTCAAATAAATGGGACAGAATGTAACCATAAATTTAAAAGGCTTTAAAGTACTATACTGCTTTGGTGCATTGTACCAATGATTCTTTACATGCATGAAGAATCAAATTCTATAACATTCTTCACAGAGCTTGGGTAAAAGCAGAAGATCCCAAAGTTCTATACATGTTACAGAGCTTTCCTTTCTTAGAGCAGTGGGGCAGAAACTGGGAGGAAGGTTGTGACACTGAGAAACAGTCTTCTTCCAAGCGGTACCACGAGCAGCTCAGCTCCTCACCTCGAGCTTGACTGCACACCAGTAATTTAGCCCTCAGAGAATACAAGGTTGGTTGTATAACAGTATTATACTATATCCAGTGATACCAAACAATGCTAAAAAGAAATGTATGGAAATACAAAGCTAAAAAGGTATGACTAAAATACATTTCTAAAGCAAAAGACGTCTTCCTGTAGCAGCCTGTGAGCCACAGGGAGGAAGGGTGGGAGGAGACAATACAGGTACTGCCAAGTCTGTAACCACTCAACTCCTCGAGACAGGGAGGATTCTCTGCTCCTCAGTCGGAGAACTGGAAGATGGTTTCTGGGTTATTGCTGTCTGTAGGGTTTGTGGGCTGCAATGTCTTTGTAGGTGTGGTTTTACCATGAGAATGAGAGGAAGAAGAATGTGAGCTTTCACTGGAGCTGCTACGTGTCTCTGTGCTTGTACTTGTTTTTTTCATTTTCCTTCTTTTTGCAAGAGGTGCCTTGTCCACATTCTGGAGACAAAATCCTTCCCTTTTGTACTTGTTAAAGGCCTGTTTAAAAACAGAAGGTAATTCTAAGTTTTTCAAGAGATGTAACACATTTTATGTCTTATCACTCATTATGAATGGTCTATGGTACATCACAAGACAAAATGTAATTTCTTGACTGATTCCTATTGCAGCTGTAGGAATGACTCTACCAGCCTTTTTCCAGGTCCATAATAGCCAATATGTAACATTATTAATTGGCATCTTCCTCTCCTTGTTCTTTTTACTTTAGAAGTATTTTTATTAAGCCTTAACCTATTTAACACTACATTTTCAGAGAGGATACTGTTAAACTACAGTTTTTCTTTCAGCCCAAATTATGTTGTATTATCAAGACTCTCCAAGAAACAATTACTTTCTTTTTCTCTCCTTCCTAAAAAGCACCCACAAGCATTTCAGCATAAATCTGCTCAGTTTTGGTTTATTCTCTGTAGAAGGTATCATGAGAATCAACACTATGTTTGTAAATTACAGTTGCCGTTCAAATGATTTTAATAAATATACAAGAGTAGACAAGCAAGTCCACTAAAAAAGCATCCATGATATAAAAAACATGAACTACATATATTCCAGAAATTTTACCTCAATTTAGTAACTATCAGGACAAAAAATCAAACAGTTACTTAAGTTAAACATAAAGTTTCTTCTCTTTTTTTTATAAAAGTCTGAAGACCTTTTAATAGATTTCTCTAAGAAACAGAATATTTTCAATAGCTGTTTCAAGAACAGCACTCAGTGCCCAAATCCTCATGAATATAAGTATCCTCAAGAAATTTATTCTTGCTTCATCATTCATATTTTCATGTTCTCCATCAGAGATGTTATGAGGAAATGTTATTGAGGAAAAAAATCCAGCTATAAGCATATACTGAATTATAAGGACAGATATGTATTGTTGTTAAGAGAAATCATACACCAATCTAGATGACACATTACAAAATGACATAAAATTTCTCAGGACTTACATGGAAAGTGGCTTTGACATAGGTGTGCACTGCAGCTCCTGAAGAGCCTAAGTTATCCGGCGTCATGAGAGGGTTAGATGAGAGCTGGCTGCCATCCTGAAGCCACTCGTTGTATCTGAGGCTGGACATTTTAATTCTTTTGTTTGGATCCACTGTAAGAAGTCCTAACACAAACACATTACATTCTTTAAAACTGTGAGCTGTTTATCTTTGTTCAATAGAAAATGCAAATATTTCTTAATAAAATACCACGTATTGCTTTGATAAGTAACTAATGTCAATATTGATCCCAGGTATGCCAATATTTATCCTAGATAAGGCTCACACAATGTTATGCTATCATCCTCTCCAGAAGGATCTTAAAAGCAAAGAATTGATATTTAACTATTTGATAACTCACATCTCTTTTCACACAAGCTCAGAACTACTGAATGATTTCTTCACTTAAAACCTGTCTAGGATGAAGTTCAAAAGAGTAAGCCTCAGATTCCCTGCACAATCCACTCAAGTCTGAATCTGGAAATCCCTACATTTTTGGCAGAAAAATTCCTTACAAGTCTGCTTCTACAGAAATTCAGAACTCCATGTAAGTAGAATTAAGGTAGGTGTCTAGCTCATTATGAAAACATAATTAGATGCTCAAGAGCTTAAGGGGACCCAAAGCACAGCAAATGTCAATGAAGTAGCTCAGACATACACTAAGTAGTCTTGGTACAGGAATTAAAAAAGAGCCAATGGAAAAGAAATAGTAATAAATTCATTTTCTGCAAAAGCTCAGCTTTTAAGACATTTATCTCATAAGCTGTTTTGGGTTTTTTTTAGAAAAGCAAAAATACCATAATAGAAAAACTCTGCTTTTAAATATGTTATAAGAGTGAGTTCACTTTTTCTGAAGCTCCTCAGTTCTTTCTAATCCCACCAACCTTATCAGCATTTTAGCACATTAGAAAACTCTGCTAGGTGTACAAGCAATTGGTAATGCATTCTGATGCGTCCACCTCTACTCACTGTTTGTATCAGAGGTCAGTATAGAGCTCAAGCTGTGGATATTGCTCTGTCAGGTTGGACACTTTGGTGCTGATTACAGTATCCAGATATTGTATGGTTCTCTAAATTTTATCTTTTGAAATAAAAATGTAATGTACATGAAGTACTTAAGAATACATACCTCGAATTAGCTCTTTAGCCTCTTCAGAAACATTTTTCCAAGCTTCTCCTTCAAAGGAAAATTCCCCCTTTTTTATTTTCTTCATAATTTCCAATGCACTGGTACATGTTAAACTTCTGTCTTGAGACTGAAATGGTACCTGTCCTGACAGCATCGTGTACTGTCACAAGAACAAAAGCAGCATTAGGAAACACAGTATATTTACAGACAACTCTACCGTTAAATGTGAAGGGCTGTTGTTTGCATCACCAATGCTATGCAATAAAACTTGGACTAGCATAACTTTAGGGCTATAGAAAATTTAAAATATGCAAGACTTTCTCTGGAGTCCTTGTCAGAAAAAAACATTCATCTATTCCAGGAAGCTATAAACAAAATATATTTCTACCCCATTTATAGCTAATGAAACTAATTTTCTGTAGATCAAAATACAGGTGGATTCCTTCTCTGAATTGAAACTGTAGAAAGATTATATGGATGCCTGTAAAACCCCCTGGCATGCACATCTCTTTGTGAGAAGCTGACTGTATCGAGTAATTTTTCCATTCCCAAAAATGTTAAATTTCGTTTCCTACTTGGTAAAAAAAAAACTCCTGTCCCTGGAAAAGATTTGTCTATGGAACACATTATTTGTGCAGCAGCATTTTCACCTCCCTTGAATTCAGCATGTACCCAATTTATGTCTGAAATAATTTCAAGTCCTTTGCATTTTAACAAAAAGTAAATATATGCAATAAAGTTACAGTTAAAAACCTCAAGCACTCACCAAAATGACCCCCAAACTCCACAGATCACAAGACTCATCATAACCATTGTGATTCAAGAGCTCTGGGGCAGCATAATGAAGAGTAAAACACGGAGTCTTGAGAGGCTGATTGTCAGGTGGTTTTAAACGAGCAAAGCCAAAATCAATTATTTTTATTTCTGAATTATCACTTTCATCTGTAAATAGTAAATTCTGAAAAGCAAAGACAAAAATCAGTACCTGCACTGGGTAGAAAATTGGTTACAATTATTTTGCTACATTTATTACTGCAGAAAATTTTCCATTATCTAGAGGAAAGGTGAACTGCGAGACACTGGGGGAAAAGAACAGAAAAGTAAAAGTACTCTGGGTTGTAAGAAATGTGATGTGTTTACCTGCCCCCTGCACAGCTGCAAGTCAGGGCAGTTCTGAGATTACCAATGAAAATGGACACACAGCAGAGAGAAGTGGAGAAAAGAATTCAGGGAACACTGACAAAAAGAAGCTAAGACATCAGCATGTCTGGAGATGGGAGAAGTGCCTTCTTCCTCAAACAAAAGCAAATTTTCTTCAGCTTACACTTCCTTCTGGCACGTTGTGAACGACAGCTTTCTCGTGTGGGGGACTCCCACTGCTTGTCCTGCCTTGTGACTGAAAAGTCTTTGGTAGTCAAGTGGTAACACATCATTGTCCTGAGGACAATAATGCACAAGAGCCATTTGAAAGTGAAGGATTGTGGTAAAAAGGTGCACCTTGGTATGAAGTGGTGTTAGGAAGTGCAGCAATAGCTCAGAGGTGGCACTGAGAGCTGTCTTTGCTGGCACAGGTGGCAAAGCCCATATGGGTATTTGTTCTGGAAGAGACCTGGCACCAATGGCATTCAGGCACTGAAGGTCACGCAACACTCCAACCATGAACCCACTCCTTACACCAAGGCAGGGACATTGGTACAGTAGTCCCTGAGAATTCCAACTTTACACACTGGAATGTGGCACTTTGGACTTGAAGACAAACACGTTGTTATCAGTTTGGAAAATATAAGGCAATCTGCTTCTTCTTTTTCCCTTGAGTATTTATATTTGCCAAAAAAGATACAAGAGGGAAGCTAAGTCATAGAAAAACTGTCTGAGGCCAAGATGAATTATAAGCTTATTCTACTCTTCCCTTCAGTTTCTGAGAGAAGAGTGTAATTTTGCTATTGCCTTTACTGTTTAATCTATGAATGCTAGGAAAAGTCTCAATATTAGAAATCCTGTAGCCCTATCTAACTTTGTAATACAAAAGGTGAATGAGTCACACAAGTAATTAATTTCAAATGCATTAACAAGGGTGAAAAATGATTGCTAGACTGCCAGCAGATCAATAAGGAGAAGCCGAGAGCATTCGTTACGGTTACAAGAAAATAGCTGCTACAAAACCGTATTTTAGTATTTTTGCTTTCTGTACTCCTGTTATAGATTAATCCACATACAGAGAAGTCACTTTTTAATTGTTGAGCAAAATGGATCAGAAGGAAGCCTAATTTCAGCCAAAATATTCATACAACAAGGATAAGTGATTAATATAACTGTCTTTTTTCTATGGCGATGTTATACAGTCTACAAGAATGAGTAACATTGGTTTAAAAAGACCTCTCTTAAGATAAAAATTAAATTGGTTATGCATGGAAAGAAAGGTACACTCCAAGTACCCTACATAGGGTTCAGGTTTCCCTGTTGATTAGGCAAATAAAGTGTGTTTCAGAACCCTCCCATGCCCCAAATATTCACAGCTGTATTCCACACATATTTTATGGATATGTAAACAACATTCTCTCTTACTCGTTATGTTTTGTTGTGATACCTTTAGAACCCAGTTTACAGATTAATGATCACTTCACAGAAACAGTCCTCAAATCCTCTACTGAGAGGCTCCAAATATGGTCACATATGCTACACAAACTCTTTATTCCTATGAATTCTCTATTTTCTATCCAGTACTTTTCCTCTGTTTTGTAGACCAACACATGTGATCTAATTACTACTGCTGAACAGAAGTCTTCCAGTCCATGAAATTCAAAAAGTCTCATCCTTAGCTACATTTAACCAGCCAGACTTTAAAAAAAAAAGAATTATCAGTAGCACATTAGATGTCAAAGTTGAACACCAAAAAAATCCGACTGGAATTCTTAGAAAAGCAATTTTTTTTTTTTTTAATAGAATTTCCTATGTATCTTTTCACAGAGAAGTGCACTAACCATAGCTATATTGGGAAACCTGCATATCCCATACTTAAGTGCATGTCAGAACCTAAAATAGTAACTTTCAAAACAACAAGCAGGAAGGTGACAAGCAGGTTAAGTCCAACTTTGTGGAGGCAATGGATTCTGCAAGCTGTTTGCTAACCCTTCATTACTTGGACTTCTCAGACTTCTGTTCTTGAACATAATGTAGAATTGAAGACTGCCTAATTTACCGTGCAGCTGAAGCTCTGCTTTACTGTGCCTTCATATTCAAAGTGGTAGTGAGACTAAGATGGTAAGAATAGAAAAGAGAAAGGGGGGGTTGGGTTCTGTCCTTTTAATAATTACTTGTTTCAAAAGCTGTTTCCTTACCCTGGTGATGTCACTCTTGGAGAAAGTTTCTCTGACGACTTTTTCAACTCACACATTAGAATTTCAAAATAGCCCCTCTTTAACTGTTTACTTGCAACAGGAGCCCAGGACAGAGATTCTTTCAAACTCCTGTATTTTGGATTGGTTTTCAAAAACAACTAGCAACACCTAGAAGACTTCTTTACCAGCTGAATTTGAATTACTATAAAATACCAAGTTTTTCATACCACAAGAAGGTATGTTACAAAAATCATCAGTAGGAATGATGGATTCTGTTTTAACTCCAGATACAAAAGGAACAGCTATTTCCTGGGGTGTGATGGCTGTAATCACCCTACAATATAACATCCTTACTGGATGAACCAACATTAATCTACGCTATTTTCAGGCTCGAGAAAACACACATCCCAACCCATTGCTGGCAAAAGCAGCCAAGAAAACACTGGCTCCAGGAAGCAGGACGAAGGCAGTGGTCAACTTTATAATAGTAAACTGAATGGTCTAGAAGGCAAGATGTTGCTGAACAACAAAATATCAGAAAAGCAGCCACCGAAAAATAGATATTGATAAATTGTTTCTTTTGGAAAACTACTGAACTCACTGAACTCAAATCACGCAACTCTATCAGTGCTCATTTTGTGCTTAACTGGAAAAGAAGCTCTACTGAGGAAATTAAGATCAAACAAAAGGTGGAAATGTACAGACAAAGTACCCAAGCAACCTAGCTCTGCTTATGAACTGTTCCATACAATAAATACGCGCTAGTGAAAAACGTCCCCAAATAGGCAAAGAATGTTTTTGAACAAGTGAAGAGTAAAGATTGCCTACAGAACGAAAAATGTTTCCTAACAGCTACTTTTACCTATGAACAGAAAAATACCTACAGAATTTGCTAAGTAAAAGTGGTAACATTTTATTAAAAATACAGAAGTAGAAAACTCTGTAACAAAGGCTGGAGAAACAGAGATACATCACATTCCAGACATTTAATACCTTATTGCCTAAACATATATATATACAAGTCATTATACCTCAGGTTTCAGATCTCTATGGACTACTCCTACATCGTGCATATGGCTCACTGCTGAAACGAGTCTGCGCATAATGTGACTGGCTTCAGTCTCACTGAAATGTTTCTTTTTCTGAATACGTTCAAGCAATTCTCCTCCCTTCAGCAATTCCATTACTAGGAACGTGTGAAGCTGAAACAATAAAGAAAAGTACAGCATGTTAGAAATGTAACATTACAAACCAACATTCGCTCAGGAGCTAGGTGCTATTCTGACAGGTTCTCAACGTTTGCAGAAATAGCACTGCTGCTTGAAGCAATTTGGAAGGCCAAAAAAAAGAACCAAATCTCGGATGGCATTTTTTCCATCAATCTTATTGAGACTGAAGAATGATAATGTCTTCCCCATGTGCACCCATATTCATTAACAAAAACACAATGCCACCAGCTACATGGATAAATTTGTAGGGAGATGCAATGGTTTTACTTAGGCCAACAAGTAAAGCTGGAAAAAGCTAAACTTTTGCTGCTTAAGCCTCTTCTGATATAAGGATCTATATCTATTAACATGCCTAAGGAGTTAACCTCTTAAATGTTACGAAATCCTTTAAAAGCACCCTGAAACTTTCCCTCTGAAATCAAGGATTATCTAGAACTTGTGATTTTATCCCCTACAGAGTAGTAGCCAAAACTACTCCATCATTAGAATGACAATAGACATCTCCCCGAAAATTAAAGAGCATTTTTTTAAAGGTTGCTCTTTTCAAGGCAATCAATAAGCAGGGGCTTCCTTGATTATAAAAAAACATTGGCACGCAGTCAACTGCAATTCAAATGTCTTGCCATTAAACAAACAGCACACTTCACAGAACAGGGAAGTGAAGTCAGCACTCTCAAAAGGCAATGGATGTAGGCTTGCCACGGCTTCTAGCCCTTCCCTCTCCTGAATGACAGGAACAAAAGTAGTTGCAAGCAGAGCAAAAAAGTTCTGGGAAGAGGCCAAAAAATGGAATTCAAAGCAATAGTCAGAAGGTGCACACTTTAGATACCAAGGAACAGAGGCAGAGCTATGCAGACAGAAAGCAGTAACACTTCTTAGAACAAGCAAGGTGTCTAGTAGTGCTTGAATGATATCCTCTCCTGCAAGTTTTCTTTATGCCTTGGGAATAGCTGACAGGGAAGTTGGAAAGGATAAAGAGACTTTTTTCACTAGAAAACTTCAGGCTCATCAAGAGACTGCAACACAGTATTATATGGTTGGAATACTAATGTAGAATTTGAACAGACTGATATCAGAGCAAGTTAAAAACTGGAACTCCTTTTATTAAGACAAACTGCAGAAAGGTCAAAACCAGAAAATTTTAATCAGTTTTGGTCTTCAGAATATTGCTCGCAAGTAATCTGAAAGGTAACACCTGGGATCTACCAGAAGTAGCTAAAAATACAGTGGGGGTTGATTGGTTTAGAGCAGCCTTTTCAGTTGCAGAGCAGTCTGAAGAATATTTTTTAAATTTAGTACATTCAATTTAATCAAAGAAGTGTCCTGTTCTACACACGTGTACTCACACTGTACATATATGCACAAGAAAGGGTTTTCTTGTCGTTAAAAATTACAGTACAGATAGTGTATCCTCTCAGCTCATTTTAGAAGTGCTCACATGAGCTGTCTGCTGGCCCTGGTATAAACAGCACGAGGGGGACAGACTGGGATATGTGGAGAGGCAAGAGACTCCCTGTTCCATTACAAGATCATAGACCAGAACCACAGAGTAGTCTAGGGTGGAAGGGAGCTCTACAGGACATCTGGCCCAAACCCTAGCTCAAACCAGGGTCAACTTCCAATTCAGATCAAATTATGGTTTATTACATGCTGTGGAGTTTGCACTACATTAAAGGAAAAAGACAATCAAGGTATCTAAATAAACTGATCTTAATAAATTTTTCAAATAGAGGCTCTACTTTCACATTTGGTAACTTGGCAAGCTATTTGGTTACATCCATTAAGTGACTAATGTGTAGGAAAAGATGCTAGATATATAATCGTCACATGCAACATTTCTAAATTAATTCACAAATACGATTTTAAGATTTATGACGACCCTGGGGGAAAGGGGATAACACATTTCAGTATCATAGATACAGAAACTGGGCCACAAACACATTGTATCATGGTTAACAAAGACAATCAAGAACAGAACAACGAACAGAATCCAAGCCTCTAATTTTTTCACATACTGTTTGGATTTGCTAGAGCAACTGCAAGATCCTTTGAATGCAGAATTTCTGCTTCATCTTCTATACTGACTAGACAAAAGCCCTAGAAAAAAAGTTGCCTCCACAGTCACAGCATGCTTAAGTCCAAAACGTTCTTGGGAAAACACACGGCAATGTGTTTGCTAGGTGCTGATTATGGTTTCTTCAAAATACCTGGTCATGAAAAACTTCATGTAACTTCACTACATTCGGGTGTCCTTCGCAGAGTCTCAGAGCTGTTATTTCTCTCTGGGTGTTGGCTTCCATTCTGGAAAAATTGAGTAGTCATTTTGTACCAATTTTACTGAGCAAATTGCACATTCCAAGTGTTATTTTTTAACTGCTTGCAATCCAGATTTTTTTACTATTACAACCACTTGAACACAATTAAATGCATATTAAAAGTAAGTGGAGAAAAACTCTCCCCATAACCCTGCAATTTAGTACATTAAAAAACCCACACCCAATTCAAACAATGTTTTTAATGCAACTGCAACTTACTACAGCAAAAGCTGATGTGATATTATAGAATAGTCTCTATCTAAAACAAACCATGCCCTCAGTCCAGAGCAATATGACTTCACCTCTATTACTACCAATATTTCTTAGTTCACCTTTATCTTGGCCCAATCCTATTCCATTCTTAATGGGGACAAGTACTTCCAAAATGCTATGGAAAATATGAGCTCTACTAGAAAAAGAGAAACATCATCTATATATGAATTGGGTTATGCAAATGAACCCCTAAACAGACCATTGTAAAAACCTGAAATGGAAGAGATGAGAGACTACCTCCAGGGAAAAATCATTGCCTAAGTTCTCCTTCAAGTACTGAAATCTACAGCCATAAAAAGTGAAAACGGTGATTGTTATAAAAGCTACGTGAATGGTGACAGAGCAGAACATTTTTTTCCACTAGTTAGATATATTGATTCATTTTTGGCAAATAATGTCTGAAAATTTCTGCCAAAACTCTCTCCGAGAAAGGCTGATCCCACTCTGACTTAGAGACTGGCTTTACGGGTAACAGATAGAGATAGAATCTCTCACCACAAATGTTCTTAATTTTTCGTTGCTTTTTTTTTTCCTAATTAGGATGAGAACCACGATGAGAATTCTGTGCAAGAGAATTCTGTCTTTCTTGTAGGCTTCATATAATCAACAAGTAAACTAAGCTGTTCCACCTGCATCTCTGCTGCTGAAGTTTTTTAGCTGAAAGTGACTTCAGGTCCTTAAGGAATTAAAAAACCCGACTCTCAGAGTCTTTCCCCCTAAACTACTATCGGAAGGAAGTGGACCTTGGAAACAGATGAAAAAGGTTCAGCACCATGAGCATAAACCTTTGAAATTTGTATCTGGGCTTTTCTAAATACTTCCTCTCTGTAAATAGTTACCACCTCAGATTTTAAACAACCTTGTGAGAAACAAATGAGGTGTTCTAAAACAGTAACTCAAGCAAGTTTACAGGGGTCCATTGTTTCAGTGGTCATCAGACACACAGATAAACCTAAAATTGTTGGCTGGCAGCAGGTCCAGTGCTATTAAAAAGCAACACCACAGAGGAACTGTTCATCTCAGCTTTCACCTCAAGTATCATGAAAAGGTCTCCCTAGGTCTAAGATTCCCTTTTTGGGCACATTTGCCAGATAGGAGTGAAAGACCGACTTTGAGGCAGAGAAGTTGCTAGAAACTTGTTATACTTTTCCTTTCAGCAAGATTTACTGGTGTGATCCTCAGAGCAGTATTATTTACAGATTCTTATTCAACTTGGGATTTGGCCAACTGTTCAGAGTGTGGGTTTACTGCTAACTCTAAATACTGTGCAAACATGCTGAGTCTGCTCACATCCTGCAATCCTAAAAAAAAATTTTAAAATCTCTGTATACAGATCACTTCTTAGCTTCATTTAACCTCAGCCACCAAGATGAAGGAAAAAGAGCAAAAGAACTCATGAGTAATATAATTTAGGGACATAATTTCTAAAAGTTAAGTTCTAGGGGAAAGTCAATGCTAGTCTGCTATCCAGAAACAAAACACACATGATCTTGAGATGGGAGCACTAACCCACAGCTCCGCCGGTACCACAGAAAAAACTTGTGAGCGTAGACACATGGCAGAGATTTCCACACTAAAATACCCAATGTCTACCACACACTACTTGTTCAAGGTCTCATTATAATGAGTGAAATTCTCGTGAACCCATCTTACAGGGCGGACTAGTTCACTGTAACATACATACCTAGAGTAGGATTCAGTGGCCTAAGCATAGGAAGGAAGAGCCTGGAAGATGACATCAGCCATGAAGACATCTACAAAAAGGTAGTAGTCACAAGACTGATGGGAACCGGAGGACAGAGAAGACACCAACAGATGCTAAAATGGCACTACGTAGATGTCTATGTTTAAGTTACTGAATCCCACTTCTAGTGCAAGACAGTTTTAGGCAGGCCTCCATCAGTTTAGCAGACCTCAGAAAACTAACTCAGACACCTGCACTTGGGCTTCTTGTTCTCGGACTCATCCTATTCAAAAAGCATATGATGAAACACTTAAGTCTGGTGGACAGCTTCTTCTAGAGTCTGGAAAAACAGAGGTACAGCCAAATGTCTCGGACAAGAGATTACTGTGAACTATTATTCTGATAGCAGAACATTTCTACTTTCCTGCCAGCATTCTACAACACACTAGGGATGTACTTACTAATGAACTCTGCAAAATGAAGGCAAAAATCCATCTGCTCCTCAAAGAATCCCTTATCTTTATTTTTCTCTGGGCAGAAACTCCCAGAGATATCCATTCTGGAAGAGAACCAGATGGTACCCGTGTACAAAACAAGTCAGCTGCTTCCATTGTGGTGATCTCTTCAGAACACCCAGGAAACAAGATGCAACTTACAATTCCATAGTCTTATTCCATTTCATACACACACACACACACACAATTAGATCTGAGGCAGCCCACATTGCAGACCATTCTTAAAAGCAGTATCCTAGGCAATCAATTGGGCTGCCTAGGAGAGGGAGCTGGCGTAAGCCTACGTTCAGTCACTTCAGTCTCATCATAGAAGAGCCCTACACCTTACTTTGTTAGGAGCAAAATCGGGGGAAATAATGGTAGAATACAACTAGGAACCAGAAAAGTACTCTCTAGGTTTCTTCTTGTGTCCCAACAAGAATAACATTTTATTTCAAAAGACTCTCAGAATCTTTTAAAGGTCATAAGGTTGCAATAAGTTTCTGTAGACTCATAGAACAGGAAATAATTTTAAAGTTATTTTTCCACTTCCAAAAATGTAGTGAACATTATTCTACTCCATGGGTGACAGTAAGCAAAGAAAATATTTTTATTGTCTTATAGAATATTTATACCTTTTGCTAATTATTTTTACTGCATACTCTTGGCTAGTTTTCTTGTGTAAGCACTTTCGACAAATGGAAAAACTTCCTTCTCCCAATGGTTTCTCTTTCAGATCCAGTTCATAATGATGGTAAAATGGAGAGTCCTGTTAGGAAACTGTCTGTATTTAGTTTTGCAGAATACTTTTAGTATACACAGTCAAAGACAAAGAGTAAAGTTCCATGAGAATTTTTCATCTACATTTAAAATTGTAAAAGAGCTCTCTTTTTAATAAAAATAATCTTAAATTTTATTTAATAAAATGCATAAACATTATTCTAACAATCAAAGAGTAAAGCTTACATTACATTAAACAAACAATCACTAAATAAATCATTACTATTACAACAGCTGAAGATACAAAATAGTCAGACAAACAGGATCAAAGATGGTCATACATACATTTATCCACACAACTATGTGCTCATTTGAGGACATCACGATAGCATGTGTTCTTATAAGGCTTCACACAAGTATACACTCTTTTGGGTAAATAGAACATAGAAGGAATTACGATATAATTAAAGTAGCTTCAAAAATATCTACAACGGTTGGCTGAAGAAGATCTGTCAGGAGTCATATTATTATTATTACTATACTTTGGTCTTCTGGAAAACTAGACAATCATCTCATTTTTCAGATTAAACTTCAACCACTTCTTAATAGTATCACATGCAAGATTTGATGGATCATCAGATGCTTGGATCATCTGAGGAGCCATTACAGAGAACTGATAAATGAATGATGACTATTTTGTAATCTGTAGCCTAGCTCGTGATTGCTGCTTGGGAAGTTATACACAGTTTTAATTTAACCAAATTAATTTAGGTCTTGATATTATTATTACCTTCATCATAGCACTTCTGGCAATAGTTGTAGTTCCAGGTCGCTCATCCCCCACATAGAACTGAAAAGGATCTACTGTAGCTGCATTGCGTTTAAACAAAATAGAAGGTGCAACGAAAGAATATCCCTACGAAATTAAAACATCAGAAAAGGGTATAGCTTGATACTGTTGCACATAAACTATCATAATAGATATGAAACATCAGAAGAATTTTTCAAAGAAATCAGAAATTTTGTATCATAATAGAGAAACTGTAACTTTCTCTGTTCAACATGAACAGGTATCTTCCTGGAATTAGTTATGTGATCCTCCACAGTTAAAGACAAAACAATAATACTACAAGAATTCTAATTAATGCTAATCTGGCTCAGCTACAATTGCTTTACAAGAGTGATACAGGCTCATACTTCAAACTAGCCAGCTTCCCAGGACAGCTTAAAGCTAAGGCACGAAATAGTTTGTATGTTGTGAGGTCAGTGTCAAACAATTTTAAAGGGATAAACAGCATAAACTTTGTATTAATTATGTGCCCAGTTTGAGTATCATAACAACAGCTCTGACTACCCCTGCAGGGTGAATCAGATGGTATTATGACACGCATAACCTGCTTGCTACAGTCACTATGAATCTAACAAGTCCCAAAATACCATGCTACCTTCCTGTACCCTAAGGATTAAGCTGCTCAAAACCAGACAATAAAAAACAACAAAGCACAAGGAGAGGGAGAAGAGAAAGCAATCCAAACTGCTGTTCACCTCTGCAGCTTTGGTACCAAGTTGACTGCACATGAGCTGTTTCTGCCCATTTGACATCCAGACTGTGCAGTCTAAGAAGGGACTGCTCTTTAATAGCACGGAGGGAACAGTAAGGAAAGCTTTGTTACTCATCTGCATCCATCAGTCTAACAACTAGAGCACTCCCACAAAACGTGGAGGACCTACTTTCAGCTCTGCAGGTAGCTCCCACTTTCCAAAGGATTACTTCAATTAGCGCATAACGTGGAAATGGGTGAGCTACATTGCTCTTGCTGAAGGTGGCAGCCCAGGCTGATGGAGCCAAGATGACAAGACTCGTAACGTATGAAGAATCAATAAAGGACAGACTGACTTTAGTCCAGCAAGTAAGACATTCAGCTGAGAATGGAGAGACAAGGAATTTCATATTTGCAGTAGGACTGTTTCCACCTTTCTCCTTTTGCAAATGTTGAACAAAAAGCCCTGGGAATTGGGACTAGAGATTACACAATTAATTCCAAGAACTTGGAGGCAGAAGGTTAAAAAAAAAAGCCAGCTATACATGGGGAATTGTTCAACAATAATTTTTTTTTAAATTAATTTGATTTCTTAAAATACCTGAAATATTCTTTCTGAAGTCTGAGGGGTTGCTGCAGGAGAGTATGTTGGATCCATTTCTGTAAACTCCTCTGCAAAATTACTGACATCCAATTCATCTCTGATTACTGGTTTAAATGGAGCTGGTATTTTTTTGGCGGCTAAGTCCTCCCAATTCATATTCTAAACAAAAAACAGGAAAGCAATTTGGAATGAAACGAAAATTTAACAGAAAGATATACTGGAAAGAGAGACTTGTCCAGACACACAGTCCTAACTCTATTTGCTATTTTCCACAGGCAGATGAAAAACATTCAAATTATGCTCTACCAATTTGCTTAGGTAAAGCCAAGCAGTATCATACTTATTTGTACATAGACAGAATCCAATCAAAAAGAAAATCAACATAATTAAATTTAACAGTGAAGATGAGCCAAACAACCGGCGTGATGGTCCTTGAATTTCTTCCTCTTTTTCAGAATAAGCAATATTTATATTTTTGTAAGCCACAGTGCATGCATGTAGTATCTTCAACTTTTCATTGCCAATTTCTATGCTTAATTACTGATGTCAGCTTTCAGAGCCCTGAGAGCATAAACCTCCAAACTTTTACTTAAAGGCATGACTAGAAAGAGGAAGCATAGAAATAGCAGTTGTGAGAAAACTGCCCTGTTACTGTAACGGAGTGGAACTGAAATTAAGTAAAGAATAGAAAGTGTTATATGATGACAAAATGTATCTCCCAAAACAAACAATGAATTAAGGAAGTTTAACTCTATTGAACTTCAGAAGCACCATAAATACATAATTAGTTTTTTCAAAGAAAGCACACAATTTTAACCACAATGGATGGAACACTACAGATATTGTACACTAATTCAATCTTTGTCATGGTTTGATAGCAAATGTTAATATGCTGAAATCTGACAGAATTAAAATTTACTAAACAAGACTAAAGATTTAATTAGGCTAAGGAACATAGAGGAGTTTGGTGAATTTTATCAATGTTCAAATTTTACTAATAATGCTAGTGGCAATCTTTAAAAAATCCTTTCCAAAAAACCCCAACAGACAACACAACACAATTTCAGTGTTTTGCATTAAACCTTCTGATTTGAGCAGTATGTCTTTTGGTTTCTTCAAGTAACTGTTAGATACAGACAGAACATGTTAAAAACCTAGCATGCCCTTCTAATACACACAAAATCCATACATATAAGCACATGGATAGTCTTACTAACTTCAGTGCAATTATTCATGCAATTAACATGTCTCTAAGCAGTTCTGTTAACAAAATAAAAGAATTTCCTTAGACTTAGATTTCACAGGCACTAATGCAGAGTAAGTGGGATCTGGTGAGTTTTGTTGTTTGCTTTACCTGGAAAAAGGGATGCTGTTTGATTTCATCAGCA
The DNA here is from genome assembly GCA_013398855.1 of Mohoua ochrocephala. Taxonomy (NCBI): domain Eukaryota; kingdom Metazoa; phylum Chordata; class Aves; order Passeriformes; family Acanthizidae; genus Mohoua; species Mohoua ochrocephala. The sequence goes on along the minus strand of VZTA01023767.1, from coordinate 61,159 downwards.
TCAGTGGGACCACAACCTAGCCTCTTCTTGGGATCTTTCATTAAAAGCCGCTGAATTATATCCTTAGACAGAGCACTCATTTCTTGTGGATAAGGTGGCTCACTTTTTAATATTCTCCTTTAAAACAAACAAAATAACAATACGGTAATTACTTAAAATGTTGAGAGTTACAGAGTTACCATACTAATAACGGAAGCGTTAACATTTCACTTAAACTTCCATTGTACCCAAAAGCAGGAGGATGACAAATATGAAACCAACCTGGTTTTTAAATAAAGGAAAGTTTAAGGAATTACGGACATGAAACACAACATCTGGAGAAATAAATTATGTACCTCAATCCACAAAAGGAGAACAATCCTCATTTCACGTACCGAGCTTACTATTTAAAAGAAATCTCATAGCTGCAACAGATAGCTCCACAAAGAAATCAACCTGATGCCTAACAGCAGTCAAATCAAAAATACTTCCAGTATTAAAAAGTATTAGAAAATAAAGAAAAAAAAATCCTGTATTTGGGCCATTGAGGACTTCCCTGCACCCTCCAAGTTGTGTGCAGTGCTCATGCCCTAGTCTCAAAAGAAGGCACTATAACTGGAAAAGCTTTAGAGAACAGTAATAAGACTAATCAGAAACACAGAATGTGTTTTACAGGAAGTTTTATAAAAAGGCTGGGACTATCCAGACTTACTGAAATGATGACTCAAGGGAGCTGGGCAGTGCTCCTCTCAAACAGTAAAGAAAGTGAACAGAGACCACACCATCTTTTTCAATACAGGAACTAGAAACCATCAAGTTGTGCCGGTGGAAGTCAAAACTTTGGAAGCCTAAGCAGAATCACATTTCAATACCTATCTTTTATATCTGTAGTTCCCACAGTTCTACATGAAGAGGTAGGCAAGTTTTCCTTCAGTTACTCCAAATCTAAATACTGAAGCTAAGGACTCTACAGGAAAGCAACACATCCAAAGACACCTGAACAGGTTTAAAACAGAGACACAAAAAACCTTTTAGCATACAGAATCACAGAAGAGTTAAGGTTGGAATGGATCCCTGAGGGTCACCTGGTCCAACCCCCTCTGCTTAAACAGTTACCTAGAGCCAGTTGTTCACCATCATGTCCAGAAACCCTTTGAATATCCCCAAGGAGAGAGACTTCACCACCTCCTTTGGGCAGCCTGTGCCAGTACTCAGTCACACCCACAGTAAAAAGCTGTTTCCTGATGCTCAGAAGGAACCTCCTGTGTTTCAATTTGTGTTCCCTATCTCTGGTTCTGTCACTAAAAATCACTGAAAAGAGCCTGGTTCCCTCTGATTTGTACACTTCCTTCAGGCATTTATGTACATTGATGAGGTCTCCCTGAGCCTTCCCTTCTCCAGGCAGAAGAGCACCACCCTTCTTAGCCCTTCCTCCTATTCCTGGCAGCCCTTTGCTGGACTCTCTCCAATACGTCCAATATGTCACTCTCGTGTGCTGGAGAGACCAGAAGTTGAACCAGTACTCCACGTGTGGCCTCACCAGTGCTGAGTAGAGAGGAAGGCTCATATCCCCCAACCTGATGATACTTTGTGTAATGCAGCCCAGGATACCGTTTGCTGCCTTTGCCACAAGGGCACATTGCCAGGTGTCTATTTAGCCTGATTCATACTCTCACTGTGGTGACTCCATAGAAGGACTTACAGTGCCTCCACTAAACACAAACTGAAAGATTTTGAAGCCATGAGAGACTGAGGCTGAAATGACATGAGTTCGTGGCAATACTAAAATCTCAACTATTACATGTTTCTGTCAGAGCTTGAGTTGATCACTGCCAGACATTCCTAAATTTTGTTTAAAGTTACTGCATGACATATCCTTAGAGTCAGTTATCCCATGAGAAAAATTTTATCTTGAAATCTCTAGCTTCTTGGATTAGTCCAAAAATAGATGCAAACAAATTGCTTCCTCAATAATGCCGTTCTGGCAGTGTGGAAGGACAAAACCAAGTTCAAAATGCACGTATCCCAGGGGTAGCTTCTACTGACGTAGCATCCAATTTCAAGCAAACAAAAAGACAAAGCAAGCTAACCTCTTGGTTTAAGTAATGCTGAAAGGAGTTAGGAAAATACAGTCTGAGTTTTAAGATGGTGTAGAGGTCCAGGACTGTTTTGTTAAATGATGTATGGATGATCTGCCAATAAAGGTCTAAATCACAGCCATTCTGCTAGCAGAAGAAACAGCAACTATAAGACTTCTCTTCAACTTCTGGACACATCTCACTTTACAAAAAAGGAGAAGAAAGCACAATATTATCAAAGGATTTTTCAATTAGGGATGTTAATACAAAATTTAAATACCACTAAACAAGAGTATTCTTACACTGTAGGAGTGGTGGAGAAGTAAAGATTCAGTCTCTTCAGAAATCACGCCGTTTCAGACAGGGGAAGCAGGTAAGGAAGTAAGAAAACCTTCCTGTTCTAGAGACAGAAGACAGGACACCTTGATAGAAAAACGACTTTATTTACAGGAGGGCCAATGAAATCTACAATGTTTTCATAGCTTGAAAATCACTGTGGTTAGAGAAGTCTGAAGAAGCTTCTTTATCAACCTTTCTGATGAAAGAATCAGAAAGGTATGTAACAAAGATCCTGGAAAGTGGCAAGTTGTCTTTGGGCTCTCAGAAGGGGGGAAAATCCCTCCAGTCAGTATTTTTTTGAAATCGATTTCTAAAGCAACGAGATTGAAATTCTGGGATGTCCTTAGAAATCAAAAGGGAAATTCTAGAGAAGTTCTCTTCCACGCACTCTAGGAACCTCCAAAACTGTTTCCTCTCTGCTGTACTGTATTTCCAGAAGACATCCAGTAAGTTTTATAGTGAGAAGTATCTTCCATCTGTTGACCCTCCTAGAACCCACTGCAGAAAAGGCAGCATTTTGCCACGCTCCTTTAGAAGGAGACTCGTGTAAGTTGCATTTATACGTGCCAGTGGCTTTAATTGAGAAATACTTTTGAGGTTGACTGATACTAGAAAACACTGCTGATGCTCTGGATGGGTTCACAGAACCACAATACAGAGGCAGTGAAGAATGAAGCTACCTTCTTTACAACTTCCAGGAACTACATAAAATTGTCATGAAGTAGGTGAAGCTACATACACATTAATTAGGATGGGAATCAAGCTGCCAGAAAAGAAAGACCAGATTGGATCAACACGTGTGAGCGCAGAAATTTGTGAAGCAGCTTGATCAGGTGAAGAGAGCCCGGTTTCACCAGTTCAACATCACAGAAGGGCTGTATTGAAGGTTAAGTCACTCAAGGCTCTAACAGTAGCCCATATGGTGTTCAGAAGAAGGAAGTTGCATGTATCAAAATCATTTTGGGGATGTGTGTGCTTCTGTAACGAAGCTATGGCCTTCGGCACTAATGACCCTTTCCTTTTCTCAATTGTGGCCATCCTTTTGTACATTTCATGTTTTTATGGGGTTGTCCACATTGTTCAGGGAAGTGATCCAGTAACAGCAACAGAAGGAAGCAGGAAGAATTAAGTATCCCAAGTGGCAATTGGGAAAGCTGAAGGGATACTCTGCTGTATTTATTGCTTTTCCTGGCCTGGTATAAGCCCTCTGAGCTGGGGCAAGCTGAGATTACCCTGCTGATGAGAGAACTCTGGCTGTACTGAACACTCAGAGAAACCACCCCTGGCACAGGTCAAAAAGTTTAACACTTTGAAGCCATGAATCATTTCCATCTTACCCTTCTCTATGACAGACTATGCAGAACTACGAGTAAACCCACTGGTATTGTTTTTCAGGAACTTGAGCTCTGATGAGTTTTCCCCATAAATAATGCAGAAGAAGAATGCAAGAACATACGTGATAATGCAAAGGACACACTAATGGATGATAAGGAAGAAAAGGAGATGCTTAATCTAATTCTACAGTGCCCCGAGAGTTGTGTGTCTTGTGGTGATTTATGATGATAGTCTATTCCCTGATCCTCTGCTTTATGCCCCAAAATGGGTGCTGTATCTTTAAGGTGGGTGCAGAGGAGGAGGGAGCCTTGGGCTCTTCGGGGGTTTTTTTCAAAGCCTCACTCCCCCAGGCATCCAGGGTGCCTCAGGGTCTGGGTTTTTTGCTTGGCTAGCTTGATTTTTTTGTTAGCTCAGGCAAGAAGTTTTTTCCTTTTCCCTGGCCTTGGATAAACTGCAGCAGCAATCCTTTGGCAACTTTTCTGAGGTAAACTGGACAGTTTGTTTAATTCTGAGACCAGACATAACGGACCTGCAGGACAGGAGTCGGTCAGGACCAGCGGCAGTAGAAGGGCCACTCCGTCTCGGCCCCAGACCTCGGCAAAGCTGAGCCGGTGAGAGAAAGCACAGCTACTCCACCTGCTTCATCTGCTGTGAAGAGNGTGGGTTTTTTTCTTTCCCTGGCATTTTGGGTTTTTGTTCTGGTGGGGGTGGGGGGGGGGGCATAAGGTCTGACAGTTTAATATCTAGCATTTATCTACCTTTTTCCTGTGCCTTGTGGGCATTCTGTTTGTCAATGAAGGGTTGGGTGGTTGTTTTTTTTTCATTTTCATCCACTAGTACTCATTTCCAATTGGCTGAAAGGGATTGTTGGAACCCTTTTTAGAGGAGGCGACTCATTCCAGAGTGTTTTCTCCTAAACTTGTCTCTAAACTGAGACATTGTGCTATGAGCATCATCAAAAAGACACATATCCATCTGGATGTACAGGGAATAAGAGAGAGCAAGCCCAAGCTGTAACCCTGTTAAAGGGCAAATAGACAAGACTTCTAAAGCTGAGTTTTCACCTTCATATTTGAGAGCGACCCTGTCACCTCAGAACTAGCCACGCCAAACTCTCTTGTTCTTTTATTCCAGCTGGGAGCAGCCAGATACTAGGCAAGTCAGAAACTTTGCCACAATACTTAAAACTCTCTTAAAATCATCTGTTCTACTGAATAGTTGAATGGATCTACAGGCAGAGTCACTGGTGCACTCTGACGTGCATCTAAACATACAAATGCTGTACATTATAGATAGGCAGCTATAAGCACTAGGAAAAATACCAGAAGACATCATGCAAATTAGAAGTTGGATTTAACGATCCTTCCATCCTTTAAAAGCTCTCACAATCACCAGCGTCTTCACAGGCACAGATTAAAGAAGGAAATCAATAAAGAAGGACATCCCAGCACACAGATGTTATGCATCTTCCCAAGAGCTCTATGAAGAAAAGGTTTCTAGCACGATCATAGATGAATCTAACAGATTGTCAAATTTCAGCTGTCCTCCATGAAGTTTAAATAAAGTCTAACCAACTATGTCAAACAAAGACCACAGGCTGCTACTAGCATTAGTATGCCACTAAGGCATCATATGCTTCTATAGATTATTTTATAGATGTATAGATGTATAAATAAGAAAAAAAAAAAGGTTTCTATCTATTCATAATCCCAAAGCTGGTAAGATTTTCTAAGCTGATGCACAACTGCAAACTAATACTCCAAAACCTTCCTGCTCATTTTTAATCCCATACATGACAGGACCCTCAAAAGCCAGCCCCCTAAAATGGATTTGTCTTTCAATTCAGTGCTAGAAATTAATGATTGTCAAACTGAAAATAGTGGGTGTGTAATCAATCCCAGCCCTTGCCTATGCTTTTGCAGGATGGGTCTTATCCTGGCTCTGCAGCAATGTAAGTTCAGAATTCTCAAAAATGAAAGGAAGATTTGGGAACAAGGGAAAAGAAAGGGGAGAGGGTGCACTAGAAAAGGAGAGATATTGGAGTAATTATGTGATTTTTAAAATTTAATCGAGTCTAATAACACATAACACCAAGCATGCGGACAAAAGATCTTCAAAGAGAGATATAAGGTAAAGTATGCACTTACTTAAGTTGCATTTTCCATGAAAGAGAAGTCCACAGTGTTTCCAAAAAGATTATGATAAAAGAACAACACAATTTCTCATCAGAAAGAGCGAAAAGAAACAAAATAGAAACTACACACTATTTCTGACACAAGAACCAAACTCTCCATTGGAGAGATATTTTAGAATAAGGTTTCATGCCCAAATTTAACACCAGACAGCCATTGTGCCACACAAGGGAGTAAAATTATCTAAAAATATCTAAGATTGCTTCCTACCCAGGTAAAATAAAAGAAGGACCTGGATCCATTTAGAAGACTTTTTTCCCTAAACTCAGAAAAATAAAAAGGCCATGGAAACCATGCTTTCAAGAGCTCGTGAGCAAGTAAAAAACGGAATTCTCTAAGTCTGCTGCAATTGGCAAGTTTAAGCATATTTAGGTTAACCAATATAATTTCTGGTTAGAACAACTTTGCTATCAAGAAAGAAATTTGTACCAACTCATATCTCTGTGCCAGTGCCAGTGATTTCATTATCAGTGGCAACTGTCAATATTTGGTTTCTGTTCTGCCTGCTTTACGCTATCCTCAGGGAAAGCTCCACACACACTCCTGTCGCTCCCACAGGCACGCAGCAGTCACGGCTCCCCAGAAGGTCCCACACGACTCAGTGCAGCAGCCAGGGCAGCAGCAATGTTCTCATATGCTCTTAAAAGGAACATAAACTGCAAACACACAAAACTGAAGTCATCCAACAAAGAAAATGCTGTCAATGGAAAGGATTCAGAAACCAGTGGGTCTTAGGAGTATACACATGACAGATGAAATCAAGTCTGAAATGCAGTCATATAGCTGGGAATAAGAAGATTTCAACTGTAAACCAGAGGGTTAACAGCTGAAAGTGACAGAAGAGGAGAAGGAATTAGATCTATCAGACCACCATTGGCATCAACAAGAGGAACTCAAGAAAAAGGAAGAAGTATTTTTTTGTTCAGATGGTAAATTATTCCTTCCTCTAAACAAGATCCTCTTGAAACATCAACAAGAATAAATTGTCCATATGTAAGAAAGAACAACACAAGCTGAGTTAAGAAAAGGCTTTTTCAGGAAACAGGAAGACTGGGGAACATCTTTAATATAGGAAACTGTAAGAATTTAACTTCTAAATTTATCAAAATAAAAGCTGAAATACTACAAGACTGCTGTCTATAAATGTGTAGCATGAACACCCACCAGAACGAAAACAGACTGAGCGGCAACACAGTAAACTTGCCACAACTAAAGATCAGAAAATAAGTTATTAGCTGTCAGAGGACAGATGTTAACAACCTTGCAGTTACTCAAATTATCAGAAATATTATCATCTTAAAGAGCACATAAGGGCCTACCAAGTCAAGTCCTGTAGAATACATAACTAAAAAGTTTCCCAGTTTTTGGGAAACTATATCTGTAAAACTCAGTTCAAGGTTCTCTCTAAAAAAATCCTGTTACTCCTCCAGAGTCCCATCTAGTAAATACTGGGAATCAAAATTACCAAATTCAGCCACGGCATAAGCAACCAGTCAACCCAACTCCTAACCTTAAATAGGACAGAAAGAGATAACTGAAGTTTTAACTGCAATATTACGACCAAGATGGTGAAGTCCTGAATTTTGTTTTGTTAATGGACTCCCCTCTCCTCTGTATTTTTTCTAGTGACCCTCCAAGTTTCCTGCTCTGGTAGAGAAATAAAAACCAATATACAGGCCTCAATCTCCCAAGAAATTGCCTGAATTTCTAACATAAGTAAAATAAATTATCTAAATAATTGAGGTATGTTCCATCACTCATTACAACCTTAAATATCAAGTGATTCTAGATGAGAGTTAGAATCATGACAATATCTTCCAATAGAAGCAAGACTATTCTTACTTTGGGGACTGGACTTACAAGCTCATTTTGACAGCAGTTAGTAATTTGAGCAATTTAAGACCCCAACTTCTGCTTCAAAAGAAATCCAGTAAAAGCAAATGTTTGTTTTGGGGGAGATTTCAGTAATGTGTTTTGGGGAAGCTTATTGGTTTTTCTTTTTAAAATGCTCTAGTGCTTTTACACAGGTACTGAAACCAAACTTTTAAAATGTAGAGGTTACTGAACATAACAAAAAGTTTTACATGTAAAGGTAAGAATGGTATAGGTAATTTCATTTCTGTAAGTATCATATTCATTTCTTCTCAGTTATGCAAGTGAGGCTAGCAAAGATCTTTGTTTCATGTTATACACTAATAAAATAAACATTACTTATAACAAAAAGGTAGGAGTAGGGTACATTCTGACACTTTAAATCTGCGGTCTGCCGGAGTGATCTAGCAAGAGTTGGTAAAAAAAGTACCTCTAGCTAAAGATATCTCTAATGTATGAAGATTTTGAATGTGATAATTCTATTTACATACAATTTATATTTCATTTGAGTTCCTTTTCACCAGTAAACATGCAACAGGGCTAAGTATCTACAAAGCTGTGGTTCCACTGTAGTTTAAACAAAACAGGTCTTTTGTAAAAGTCAGTTCTATTAGCCAATAAAACCTATCTACTTTCAGATGTCATTCTATTAAACAGAACTGGAGCACATAAAATGTTACCGTGGCAGCACTTTCTTCCTAAACTTTAAATTAACAAACGCTCATAGAACATATATTACGGCATAAGGATCATCTGTTAGCAAGCACAAATACTTCACTGCTTTGAATCTTACCTAGAAATCTCTGCTTGGGAATTCTTCTCTCCGTCAACTGTAAATGGTGATGCTCCAGTTAATAATTCATACATAAGAACACCAACACTCCACCAATCAACAGCCTATAGAACAACAATAATTATGTATGTTATGATTCACTGGAGTAAAATTGTTAACAAAAGAAAGAACAAAACAATCCTCAGAAAGCAGCTAGCATAGGAAGAACCTACCTATCAACACAAAGGCAAAATGGGATACAATGAAACATAAACAACTGTTGTACTGATTGAAGGTATTTTCTGTGATAAATTAATTTTATATTGAAATCTCTCCACTTACTTCTTCAACTTATTTCTCAATCTGAACTCTTTCCACTGACTACTCAAGTTCCTTTTGTTTTCCCGCCAGAATTCATTTTTATTTTTACCATTGTCATGTGATGTGAATTCTAACACGTACTCGAAATAACACAGGAACCGAAGGCTTGCTAAGAAGTAGTGGAACTTGAACTTTTACGAGATTGAGAATGAAATTAAAGAATGTTCAAAAAGCACAATTGAAGATCACAGGCCACACTTAATCCAGGCACCTGAAAATGCTACGGAATCTTAGAATAGTTTGGATTGGAAGGGACCTTAAATACCATCTTGTTCCAACTTCCTGCCATGGACAAAGACACCTTCCATTAGATCAGGTTGCTCAGAGCCCTGTTCAACCCGGTCTTGAACATTTCCAGGTACGGAGCATTCACAACTTCTCTGGGCAACCTGTTCCAGTACCTCATCAGCCTCACAGTAAAGAATTTCATCCTAATATCTAATCTAAATCTCTCCTCTTTTAGTTTAAAGCCATTCCCCCTTGTCCTGTCACTACATGCCCCTGTAAAAAGTCTCTCTCCATCTTCTTGTAGGCTCCCTTCAGGTACTAGAAAGTTGCAATTAGGCCTTCTCCAGGCTGAACAATTCCAACTGTCTCAGCCTTTCCTTATAGGAGAGGATCCCTCTAATCACCTTGGTGCCCCTTCTCTGGACTTGCTTCAACAGGTCCATTGTCCTTCATGTGCTGAGGACCCCAGATCTGGATGCAGCACTGCAGGTGGGGTCTCACCAGAGCAGAGCAGAGGGGCAGAATCCCCTCCCTCGCCCTGCTGCCCACGCTGCTTTTGATGCAGCCCAGGACACGTTTGCCTCTCTGGGCTGTGAGTGCACATGGCTGGGTCATGTCCAGCCTCTCATCCACCAGCACCCCCAAGTCCTTCTTGTCAAGGCTGCTCTGATCTGTTCATCCCCCAGCCTGTGTGGATACCAGGGGTTGCCCTGACCCAGGTGCAGCACCTTGCACTAGGTCTTGTTAAACCTGATGAGATTTGCACGGCCTCCTCTTGAGCTTATCCAGGTCCCTCTGGATGGCATTCAGTTTTTTGTTGTTGTCAATAACAACAACAACAATTTTTTAATGTTTAATTATCTGGACCACTACTTGTCTATTTAAGATCCTGAAATTTTTCACTTAGGTAGTATCTGCTTCTGTCAGATATTCCAAACCTGAGAGATTTTTAAGGAATCTGCTTAAAAGCACAGTTCTTTCCTTTTATTAGACCTATGACATTTCCAACTCTGAACACAGTTTCAGCCAGTTCATGTTTCACCTGTTTGCTGCTTCACTCAGGCAAAGCTTTCAGAAAAACCATGTCTCCCAACATCCTACTGCTGCAACGGATCATGAGTAAAACAGTGGGTTCGTTTGTTAAAGACCTTTAGTAAAGGTCCAGCACAAGCCTTGTTACTCCCACTTTGACAGTTCACTGCATTTGGTTCCTGTCACTTTCCCTGCTCTCCATTTTGCAGGAGCAGCTCCACATGGCACAGGCACTGTTCAGTTATGGCCATCCAGCGCCACCGCTGCACCTCACGGGCCTTAGAGAGATGGACTGAGTTAACACATGGGATATCTGGCTTCCCATAAACTAATCATATTATTCATATCTCTCATACCTCATAACTTACAAAATGCTTCTCTCTTTCAAAAGGAAGGATGCTACTATGAATAACAAAGGAAGCACTTGAGTCCTTCCAACAAAATTAATTACAGGTGTTTGAACTTCTCAGGTTTACAGCCATGAAATCTGCAAATCAATGAAACTTCTGCTTTACTTGTGCTGGCAATATTAACACAATACAGGAAGACAACTAGTGAAATCACGACAATTTGGCCACATGTTTTATTTGGTTTTGTTTCAAAATACACAGGATCTGATGTCTCATATATTCAGCCAAGAGCGTCTAGAAGTCACTGAAAAAGTCTCTGTACTGTTACTAATTATCTTTGCAAATATATAATTCTCAGAGAAAATCCCAAAGAATTTCTTCTTGACATGTGTTTATCCAAAAGAAAAGGAAGATCTGCAGAATCAGAAATCAAACTTTAAAATAATAAATACTGAAATACTAGAGCAAGTCCTTAAGACAAACACTGCAATCATCTAGGAGAGATTACAGATGATAAATATTGACTAATGAGAGCACAGCATACTAAAGCAATCTCGTTTTCTCTTTTTGTAAGGTCTTTGAGTTGCTAGACATGCAGTAAATATAAAATACACTACAAACCTTCTAAAACAACAATATATGTAAGGTAGTGAGTGTGTGGTGTAAACAACTAACATCATACACATCACTGCAGAATCACCCCTACTGATCAGCTAACATTCGCTATCAAACTGTGAAGCCATTCACCATAAAATACTGTTGGACTCTGCACGACATCTGATGAAAGTATCAGACAGAACCAAAGGCAACAGGACAGCGATTCCTCTTTAAGTCAGCAACAAGACTGAATTTGTAAGCTTTGAGAAGCCAGACTCTTAATTCAAGGTGTCTGAGAAATTGGAGAGATACTCTGGAGGTGGAATGACTAAATTAAGAGAGTGCAGGAAAGAGCTTCAATTTGCAAGTTTTTTTAATTCCATTTTTAATAGCAACTGGGCAAGCAGTACAGTAGAAAAAGATGAAGAGGTTATAGTGGAATTCAAGGTAGGTGTGAGACAATGACTAAGTGAAAAGACAAAGCACACTCTATTTTATGTGTAGTAGAAGAACCAGGGAGGTCATTCTGCTATACTTCACACTGCCAAATCCGCTGTGCTCACTACAGTGCTCCCTAACCGAAGGTAAACTCAGACCAAAAGAGACACAGAATGCATAGAGAAGAAAAAGAAAGAACTTTCTCAGGCAAAAGTCAGACTTTTCCAGTTCTTAGACAGGCTGCTATAAAAGGAACCACAATCAACTACATTCCATGATCCACAACAGAAAGACAAGTCAACTCAGTCTACAGCAATAAAACACAGAGATTAAATATTCTCCAAAACTTCCCAGTACAGCGAGCGATCAGAATAAATTATCTAGGCATATTGTAGAATTATTTTGGAGAGTAGGGTTTTTTGTCTGTTTTAAAAATCATCTGTTACTTATTGTTGTCTTGATCTTGTCTATCAATTACTGACACTTTATTGTGTAATAAAACTCGAGTCGCAAGCCAAACAATTAATTTATACAATATGAGAACACTTATAACATCAATAACCTATTCCATACCTCAATAAGTATAGGTTATTAATCTTCTCTGATGTCCAATTTAAAATGTATATCAGAATTAGCCACAAACCAGTCACTTTCCACTCTGAACTAGTTTTTCACGCAAAGGCAAACAAGGGTCAACTCAGTTTATTGTCCCACAGCATATTTAGAACAAATTTTGAACAGAACACAAATAAGCCTCAATACCTTTATAAATATGCCCTTTACTTCAGATCAGAAGAGGAAAATACATCAACATACAAATGAAGACGCAAGAAATAATCTAATTTAGGACAACCCGAAATAACACATACTTAAATAAGACAACATGTCATATTTTACAAAAACCACTCAAACTGAGCAACATGTTCACTGAAGAATTAGTTTATTGTCAGTAATAAACTTAGAACATACCTTATCATGTCCTGTGTCTCCCCCTCTTACAATATCTGGAGCCATATATTCTATTGTTCCACAGAAGGAATATGCTCTCTCGTTCTAGGAAAAAAAAAATAAATTTACATCAAACAATTATATTATACAAATTATATGGGACAGATATGGCTAACAGTTCCGAGATGCTGGCAGCAATTCTTCTCCAAATAGCTCAGAACTGCTAGCTAAATAATATTCCATCATATGTAGAGATGTATCACATAATGCAACAGAATATTTAGTCTTCTATGAAAAAATAAAATGTCATAAGTTTGTGTTGCAATCTAAGATAAACACACAAAAATTAATCTACTAGTATTAAAAAAAACTCTCCCAAAAGTCTAAAATGATTTATACATTTCAGAACTACGCAAGATTCCCCAAGTAACAAAGATATACATTCTGAAGGCTGCAATACCAATGCTCTAGATAACAAATGAAACTTTCCATTAAAAAGGGAATTTCATTGTAAGACGTACAATTTGACTAAATTGGATACAAGATCCTTGGGGTTCCCCATATTTAGGAATTTGTTATGACCTCTAGAAAAGTCGTTTTCTTTCACAACAAACATATATAAAAAACCCAACATTCTCTCAAAAAGAGACTTGGAGAGAGACAAGACAGAGAAAAGGAAAGGCAGACAGTGTTGTATATTTAATTTTATTCTATGCACTGAATTACTCTCTTGACTATGTTCAAAACTAAGCTGCTTTCACAGGCATGTATAATTGTTCCCTGGTAGCGATTTACCTTTGAGGTCAACATGAGGTCATGCTGTACCTTGCTAATGACGAAAGCACATGTGTTTGGGCCATGCAACATTGTTCCTCCCTTATCCTTCATGCTTCTAGCATTTTGGGGAGAGATCCTGATAGGTCCTTTAAAGAAGAGTGTTCAAAAAAGCAAATATTTCAAAAGTCAGGTTTTACATTTGTAGATTCAGATTTGGAGTTTAAAACAGGTGCTATATAAGAGACTACACTAATGAGAAGAAGCTTCTAAAAGTAGAAATAGTGCTCTGTGCTACCCTAAGGCATAAAAATTAAACAGTCCAGCAGCATATTATTAAACTGTATTTCTTAAAATACATATACTGTGACTGGTTTTTTGGGGTGAAATTCTGAGTTCAAAATAGTTATAAGGCCTCATTTTGTTCAAATATTAACTTGAAATATTAACTTCTGAGACAAAACCATATAATAATGAACTTTTCATGACTCCACTTTCTTTTGACACAACTATTGTTTCTCTTTGATAATCTTTTCCGGTACCTGTTATCCTAAAGAAATATAGTGTGATAAAAAGCATAAACAAAGAAAAATGTCAGAAATTCCTGGCCCTCCATCAGCCAGTCTAAACCTACTCAATCTCTCTGTTCTTTTTTCCTTCAGCTGGGAGGGAGGGAGGGAGGGAGGAAGAATGGGGAAAAGGAAGGGGAGTGGAAAATGCAGAAAGAAACTGTTCTTCTCTTGCTACCTCTCCAAAGAGTAAAGATAATGCAGCCAAAGTGAGATATCAAGACAACCGTCTGGAAGCAAAGCACTCTGACTGCACTACAGATTGACACAGACTTGCCTTCATAAGATACTGCAGGAAGTCCTGACTTCAAAACAGTTGAAGTCGTAAAATCCATACACTTCTTTGTTGGAAACCTCTGTTTATGCTGTGGTTTATTAAGTTACAGGCTTCATCAATTACGTCTAGCTGTAACTTAAAAACCACAGGTTTTACAGTATGAAATTTCACTTGGAACACTTAGGTAAATCTGCCACTGTTAAATATATGCCTCTTACGGGAAGTCATTAATAGCTTCCTCTGTTACGCACCACATGTGGGTTTAAAACCATTTTCAAAGGATGTTATCTCCAATAACAGTTTTATTTTCTGTCATTTTCTGGTCTCCTGGGTACAGGAGAGACAAGGATATAGTGGAGGGAGTCCAGCAAAAAGAACCATAAATATGATTAAGGGAACTTAGGAGGAAAGGCTGAGAAAGCTGGGACTGTCTCACCTGAAGAGGTGAACCTGAAAGTTCACGGAGATCTCATCAATGCACAAAAATGCCTGAAGGAAGTTTGCAAAGAAGAGGGAGCAAGGCTCTTTTCAGTGGTGCCCACTGACAGTATCAAAGGAGGAAACACTTTTTCACTGTGAGGGTGACTGAGCCCTGGCACAGGCTGGCCATGAAGGCTGTGGAGTATCCCCTCCTTGGAGATATTCAAAAGGCTTCTTGTGGGCAATCAGCTCTAGGTGACTGTATTTGTGCAGGGGGTTGGGCAAGAATACTTCCAGCAATCCCTTCCACTCTGTGATTCTGTCACAAAATGTCACTGTAAGCTGTATTTCAACATTCATTTGTGAAACCACCACCAAATCCTATTTTGTACTCCCTCCAAATTTACATTTCAGCATCATTCCTGAATGTTTATGCAATAGCATACCTTTCAGTAAAGGTAAACGAAGTGGCTACTTCAAACCAGTTAACTGCTTAGGAGTGCAACAACTTGTCATGAAGCCACTGATAGACACTTTTGTTATGAGTTGTTGAATAGTGAAAGATAGATACGTTCACATGGACAGCCAGGCAATTCATTTTGTTAAACCATCTTGCTATTAAATTAGAAAACCAAGTTATATTTCTCTACTGTTTTTTCTTCGAGATAAGCCACATACTGACACAGTGGCTGTCCCAGTATATGTTACCAGACCGTTTCTAATAAATACTGTAGTACTACACACAGGGTAGATTTATAAATTTCCCCACACCAGCTACAGCAACATTAAAAAAGACAGCGCACTGCATTCTTTCCAAGTTCCCTGCTATCATTCTGACTAATCTAAGCAGCCTCGTGAATTGCAAGTGCTTTAACTTGCCAGAGCAGTTTCAGTACGTCTCCACATAATTTAACATCCCATTTTCCTTTTCCTTCATCAAAAAAGAAAAGGCACCGAGCGGCTTTCGTACACAGCGTTAGAACTCCGTGACATCCAAGAGACGTGTAATGCCGATTACCACTGTCCCGTAAGACAGCCACTTCACCAAAAAACCCCACCTCACAACAGTATCTTCTCTGCTAAGACTATGTACCCCAACCTGGGCAGCTTGACCACAATTACACCAATTGCAGAAATCAAAATACCTAGCTCCAAAAATCAATTAAAAGGGCTGTCAGAAGGATGGCAATCTTGCACCACCATGTTCTTGATGATCTTGTGGTATCATCACTTGGCTCTGCTTTATAACCAAGGAATGGTAGGCAGGCATTTGAAGCTACCTGAAAATGTGGAAAGCATGTGTGTAAAGTTTTCTCCTCAATGACAGAGAGGTCTTATGCATTCACAGCTGTCTAATGACCTCCTTTGACAAATACAAAAAAGCATATTAACAGCAACAAAAAAAGCAAAAGGATCAAATTCCATTTTGCTGCAGAGACTAATGACGCTCACCACATCTACAGGAAAGGCCTGACTGATGGAGAAACAGTCACTACTATCACAGAAGGATGCGTCCTTTAGAGCCTACATCCTAGCCTACAATAATACCAATTCAGTTTACCAACATGTGCAAGGGTAGCTCAGACAGCTGTTAAGTCTTGCAACTGCTCAACAGGTCATAACAGTATGGGACAAGAACTGCAATTCCAAAGTGAATCACAGGAATCAGGTGAGACTTCAAGACAGCCGAAGTATTGCTCAACGTGCTCAACATGCTCTTAAAAGGCTCATCTCTACCAGGCCAAACTGTCTTCTTGCAGCCAGCTTTTCGGAAAAAGGGCTACTCCATTATGTCTGATTTAAGAAGATACTGGGCTGGAAGGACGGTGTTAGTTTCCAGTGCCACAAAACTCACACAGCCCAGCAGCATTGTAAATGTCTGATTCAATGCCCTAACACATCCAAAAAGAGCATGCAATCTGGGCAAAGAAATAGTGACAACAGATTGTGCATGGGTGCTCCCCAACACCTTGGAGGTGAAGGCCTTGCAATTCTTCTCAGAGAAGAGGACCTGATCCCAAGGAACTGTTTACACGGTATTGTAACTCCTTCAATAGGCAGAACATCACCAGTTCAGGGCCTCAACAAAATCAAGTTAATTTCCCCACGGAAATAGAGATCTGTATAACTGAAAAGTGCATTTAGAGTATCTGGCTTAGAATACTGAGGCATATTCCAAGTACACTGTTCTGCACATGTGCACAAGACCAAGGGGAACATCTATTTGCCATACAAATTCTACTTTGGGAAAATGCTTCAGAGCTTGAGCAGCTGGGATTTTAATTCCAAAGTATAAATGCAGGTGTGGAAAGCACTCAAGTGTCTTAAGACAGTTACTTTGCCATTTGAAGATGTATTATTTAACATTTAAATATACAGCCTTTGAAGTACTTCTTTAACTTGATGAGCTTCATCTAAACAATATGTGCCACCACTGCTCCAACAGACACTTGAGTCATAAAACTTTATTGCATATTTAATTCACAAGTCTTTGTGCAAACATTATTTAGACAGAGGATTAGCCAGGTATTCACTGAACCCATTCTTTTCAGTATTAAAAATTAGGACCCACTTCTCCAACTACATGAAAGGTCATCTTTGAAACACAACAGACTGCTTTCTGTTCTCCGACTACTTACTGCACAAATACTTTGTTCTTAACTGAGCTAGACTAGTACCTGGAACATCAGACATGACACATTCTGAAACTGTAATACCATCATATTCCTCCAAACCACGAAACTTGACTCCTTAAATACATTTTGTAACTGGTAAAAAGTAAATAAATAAAATCAAAGCTACTCTTCCCTAAAAGTTCTTTAATGGTGTAAGTATTCTCTAATGGGAATTCCTTGCTATTCTAAGAGATGGTAGGATAAGGTCAAAAGGCTTGGTTAAAACCTAGAGCAAATAAGTTCTAGTATAAGAATTTCAAGAAATTAAAACTATGTGATATAAGGGAAAGAACACTTATCAGCTATTAAATTGGCTTGGACTAACTTCCTTGCATTCCATATTCATATAAAATATTCTAGGAACATTATCACATAGCTTAAAAACTGCTCCTTTAATGAAGTCAGTATTAAAAGAAAGAAAACAAAACCAAAACCAAGAAAACTTAAGTGCTGTTAGGCCAAGAACACAAAGGCCACCTCTAGAGCTGGAGAGTCAGAGGTACAGTCTCTTGTGGCATGTATTTCATCTGTCAGGAATAACTACATGTGTTGGTTTAACACAGCCTAGTTTTTGGCGGGGGTGGGAGAAAAGCTGCTCAAAACTTCTATGTCTGGCACAGAGTCAATTGCTGAAAGCTCTGACGATGGGCAGGTTACTAGCCCAATTAGACAAGTTGGTAGCACCTCTGTGATGACATCTTTAAGAAAGGAAAAAGGACAGCAAGCTCTTTTTCTTTTCTGGAGGAGTGGTGAGGCGGCTGCAGGGACCCATCCCGGTGAGGGCTGCTACCGGCTGTACGGCCGGGGCCCTCCTGAGGCTGGAGCCGCCCAGGTGGTGCCAGCAGGGACCGCAGGGCCAGCAGCGAGAGACATGGTGAGCAATTCCCCGATGGGGAGCCGGACGAGATCAACCTCCCAGCTGCAACTTACAGACACCAACTTTCTTCCGAGTCAGAGAAAAAGGAGAAGTGAGGACACGTGAGGAGAACCAGCATGGTGGCACTGAGGTCAGTGAAAAAAAAGGAGAGGGAGGAGGTGCTCCAAGCGCCAGAGCTGAGATTCTCCTGCGAGCCATGGTGAGGACTATAACACAACAAACTATTTTCCTGTAATTCATGAGGTGCATGGGAGGGTGCAGAGATCCATGTGCAGTCTGTGAAGACTACTCACACTGGAGCACGTGGATGCTGAAAAGCTGTAATCTAGTGAGGAACTCAGACAGAGAGAGATGACCCTTGCTTTTAGAGATAGAGGAAGGGAGCCTTCGCTTCCAAACTACAACAGCTCATCCTTAAAAGACTAAACCCCATGAACTAAAATGACCCACGATGGGCAGTTGTGGGAAGACTGCTTGGCCTGTGGGAGGGACTCACATTGCAGCAGGTTCGTGCGGGACTGCTGCTTGTGGAAGTTCAAACCACGCTAGAAAAGTTCACAGAGAACTATCTCTCATGGGAAGGATCCCACAGCACAGCAGAAGAAACTCTTTTCCTTAAGCGTACTGAAGAAAGACTTTTAAGAAGTGGAATACTGACTTTAAAAAAAGTATAGGGTCACATGACATTAATTGAACATCCTATCCTGGTGGCTGTTCCAGCTTGAAGAAGCCATTTAAGTCCAAAATACCATATTGGTTACTATGCCTCTTGCCACAGCTAGACTTCTGACTTCTGCTTCCAAAACAGACATGGAATAATGCTACTGAATTTTTCAAGCAAGAATGAGATTTCCTGCCAGCAGATGCCATCATAACAGGCAGTTAAAGGGGGACAGCAAGGGCAGCTAAACCTTGCACTGTGTTAACCAAGAAACCTGTGAGCTCTGCCTCTGTGACCCCAGAACAAAAGTCAACAGAAGGCCACACCCTCATCTAATGTCAAGTGGAGATTCAAGAAACCTTTTCACAGACTTTTACAACAGCAATGTTTGGTTTCACAGTGCAATGCAATTGCAATTCTACGGAATTATTTTAACCAGTTCCTGATGATGGATTTTAAAGTAAATAACTAAGACTAAAGAAAACAAAGGCCTCGATTCTGCAGACAAAAAATTCAGAAACAACGTATTACCGTGTGAGAGGAATACAAGTATGTACCGCTGCCAACTTGGATGAACATTTTGTACTAGGTTCTTCTCAAAATTCCAATTTTTGGAAGGCTTGTTTTCTAAAGCATTGTCTTTTTGAGACGAGAGAGGTAATAGTACCAAGAAAGAACAGTATATAACGTCAAACCTGAAAAACTCATATTTCTTCAAAGAGAAGCAAAATTATAAGGCATGGAAGAGCACTAATTCTGGGAAGAGTTCTGCTAGCTGTTACTACAAGCCTTCAAAAGTTAATTTTTATTTTTCTTTAAATAAAGAAAATCATATAGAACATGTCAAATGAACATGGTTTCAGAGAGCTCCACATGTAAAAGGTAAAGGAGTAAGAGTGGACCATTTTGCTCAAATGCAATCCACTTGGTCCTAAATTCATTTACATTTGGCTGTGAATCTCTGGTTATGTAAGTTTTTCACACCTGGCTGCCCAAGCTTTATGGAAGTAAGGTATTTGCAGTAATTCAAAAGAAAAAAAATAATCTATGAGAAAAATGGATTCATGACAATGGGAGCATTTGCCCTCAGAAAGTTCCTTGTTTTCCCTTGGATAACAGAATCAGAATTTTTCTGAGTTGACTAGCAACCTAATATTCCATAGAAGATACCACACTACTAAACACAGAGATTGGTGCTTCTCCCCAAAATGGGATACTTTTTTTTAAGTGGTATATTACAATAGGAAAACAGTATCCTTAAAGCAGTCATTGTAAGAAATCGTGATCTGTCTTGCAAAAATTCTTAACAGAACTTTAATATCAAAATCTGGACAGAAACTATTTTATGCTCTGGTCTTCTGCATTACTGGTCCATGCTGGAAAAGCACAATCTTCTTTGTGATAAGCGCTGAAAAGGGAAACCTCTTGGGCAAAGGCCCAAACTGTCATCTGATCACTGATGACCTGGTTTTGCAATTAAATTAGTCCAGCTCAGTGATATGCCTGTAGAGTGTTTGGTACGTTCTTAATACTCAATTTCAGGACAGTTAAAACAGCCAACTGAAGTACACCAAACAAAGCAAAAAGGTTTTGCCATTGTTTCATTTCTTTTTCCAAAAATAATTATCCAGACAGATTTATAACCCATGTTAACTTCTGTGGACTAATTTCACTATTCAGTTTACTCTTACTTTTTTCTCTTTGGAGAAATGTAAATCTACTCCTTAGAACTGTTTGTTATGTCTAGATCACTGAACAATCCTTTAACTAAAACACAAGTCATCTGAAGTATGGATGGTTTTACTCATTTTTGCAAGAGAATGCTCAGTGTTGGAGGATGTACTAATTGCAATGATAAGACATTATCACTTTAATTGGACAATTATAAAGGGTCTTTTAAAGTTAAATGCATAGGTAATCTATTAGTTCACTCATGTGAGATGACAGTTCCTAAAGCACTGAATGAGTCAAGTCGTAGTCACACCTCTCTGCTCTGCACTACCTTTAAACTGCACGAAGAATGTACACAAATCTCTTCCTAGTTCATCTACCAAAACCCACAGTGGACCAACTTCCATTTAATCACTTTTCCTCCAATGAATATCCTTTAAATTCTGTTAAAATTACACACTGATTTTCTTTCCAGAACAAAATGTTCACTCTATCATCAAATAAATGAAATCAAACAATTCAACAGTGAAAAGCATTTGAGAGTTGTAACTAAATTTGCAACTCTGATCAAGAGATTTTCAGATGAAGAAACAACAATGTATATGAAATATTCATTCTACACATCTGACAGAAGTACACAGACATCCACCCAATGTCTTAGGTTGCAATTCAATCACCCCTCACACAGAATATCCACTTTTATATTATTTATTGCTAAGGCATTTGTATGCTCATGGACACACTGTTTGAAGACTGACAGCATTCAGTATTTACTATCTAATTTCTTTAAACTTCATTAAGCAAACACAAAACCTTCAGGAAAAACTTAAGCTAATGCAGAAGACATGTACCAATGCAGAAGAATTGAGCACTTCACTATACTCTGGAAGAAAGTGTACTTTACTGGATTTAATTAAGAAGAAAAACATTCATTATTATGCACGGTCAAACAGATTATTTTTACCGTAATTCAATGCATGTGTTCACATTATTTTTTCTAAGACATAAATATCTCCATGTATACTAAAATATGATTTTTAGTGTGGTTACAGAACTAAAGGAAATGTGAGCGGAAAGAAAGATTTTTAAAAATGAAGTAGCACTTTAGCAATACACATCAAAATTAAGACCAGACCTGACGACCAGGTTAAACTGACATTGACCAAATCAAAACAATTCCAGCATAGAAGGAGAGCTATTAATGAGACAAAAAGATAAAAATATGCCTAAGCCACAAGTCCACAAGACAAAGACGACACACAAGAAATACGATGGAAAAAAACCCCCAGAACAATAACTTAGGAGTTTTAGGATTTTTTAAGATAAATGCGTTACAAGACTTGAAAAATAAAACCCAACACTGAAGTGATTTCACTTGTGCAATGAACAAAACAGTGCCGTACAAGTTTCAAGTGCTACCAATTCTCCATGTCCCCTACAATAACTTATATTAATGTCACGTGCAGACGTACTTTAAACCCCAGTTAGACAGACACTCAGCTGAGACGCATGAAAACATACGGATAAAATTGTCTTTTTTACCCCAATTTTGTTTACAATTTAGTTGAGATTTAAAAATCATAAACCCTAGCCTTAAATTCATCACAGGGTTAAGAATACAAATGCCATAAAAAGTAATACTAAATCTCTTTCAATCTCTTAATCTCTTACTAATTCCATTCTATGGTTAGGCTAGTAAAACTGTAGGTCTTCCCGAGCTTTTAAATAAAGTTTGCATCAAAAGTAATTTCATACTTAAATACCATGTGATACTGACCTATCCTATGTGAAAATTCCTTTTTATTGAACTTCTTTATTCTAGTCAGGTTATTTCTTCTTTTTGCATGTAAATAAAAGTATATTGCTTCATTTTAAAGATAAAACGAAGGCAACACCACTGTTGATTCAGTTGTAAAAGACAAATTTCAGATTTTAGCAAAACAGTAGCACAAAATATTTTGAAGCTCTTAAAGCCGTACTGCTTTAACTTGGATGTTTGATTCTTGCATGCTATTTTCACATAATGACAGAGAGAATACTTGACAATGCATTCTTCACACTCATGCTTCAGTAGCTGCATGGCAGAAATCAATAGGTTTCTGTTTTCCTACAAGTCACAGACGTTTGCTTCCTTTCACTCAAACAGTGCTTCGGAAAAGCAGCTTCCCACCTCTCCACTGCTGAATAGTCAATCTGCTGTAATTATTGTAGTCCTGTTAGATTCATTACGTGCCCAGGTACAAGGAAATCTTTAACAGTCAGCAGATTATAGCAGAGATAATGAAAACCTTGAATCGTGATGTTTTCTAGCAAGCATCCCTAACTACAAAACTATCCAAAATTCATAAATACCTGGTGAAGGATTTCTCTCTAATAAGAACTCTAAATATAGTACATACCTCTACTATGATAATTTTTATACATTTTTAATAACCTAAATATATCTTGTTTCAGAAAATCAGTCCAAAGAGGGGGCTACTAGAATAAATTCCACTTGCTTAAGTACGCATTTCTAATGGCAAAGTTCTTGCAAGAAGCAGGTGGACCAGGAAAGACGTGTGAAGAAAGGGAGAGAAAGGAAAGTACACTGCTCTGATTAAATTGTAAATGCTACACCTTTGACTTATACAGTTGTGTAATTTTATTTAAAAGAGCATGAAAACAGCTATACAGGCAAATTCTACCTAAGTATAGTATATTGGTTCAGAAGCGCAAGTTAAGTATCTACTGTAATGAATTTTAAGTGTTCTAGTAGTAGAATTGTCTACAGAGAATACAATATGAAATGTCAATTTCTATGTGTAAATGGGTCATTTTAATAATGGTTCAGTTCAGTAGCTAAATTACAATAGCACACATGAAAACTTTAGTCAAGTGGAGACAATTTCTTAGATTTTGAAAGCAAACAACACAATTGCAACTACTTTTTTCATTAAAAGAAACACCAGAAATAAGATTTTTTTACAGGGAAGACAAATATAAAATGTGAAAGAGAATAATAGAGAAAATATAGTTAAATGAACACATTTCTAAGGTATATACTGAAAATAGAATGGATTAGAGTCAGAAGAATCAACATTAAATGACAAAGGAGCAAGACGGCTTTATCTAATGGCTGGAGAAAGACGAATCCAATTCATAGTGTGGATAAAGCAAACACATCTCTGATGCCTATCCAAGTTGCCTTGCACTGCTTGTAAATTATGTGCCAAAGGTGAGCACAGATGAGGTGTACTTCTTAAAAACAACTGTTTTGAGACTTTAAGGTTCTGATACTTTATGACATTCTTAACACTGTAAAGATTTAGGCTTCATTCAACTTTGGCTGCGAGGCTGGGGGACTGCTCCTTTTCTCTCCCATCAGTGCAATAATACCAGGACATTGCTTTGTCTCTCGTGACCAGCAGAGTTTTTCTCACAGCTCTAAGCAGGTCCCACTCTCCCTAGCCACACCTTTTACTATCATTCTTTCCTGATGAAAACTGCATCTCTCTGTACTTACTCTCTGGCACTGGTGTGGCAATCTGCTGCTAATCCCTTCTCATACCAGTTGAACCTCCTCTTGGTTTCGTGCTGTAACTTAAAAGGAATATACTGACATTATCTCTACTACTTCCCTGCTTCAGAAAGCAAAATTTAATACCTTTGAAAATGGTCCCTCCTAAATCCTACCAGACTCCATTTGAAATGCAAATATTCTAGAGGAAACTACCAGCTATCTATTTTTAGAAAACCCTTCTGCCGCTTCTAACAAAGACTTTTAGATCTGCAGTCCCAGATTTCAATACCTCTGATAGCTAATGTGAAAGCCAAAAAACATCCACTTTAAAATTTCCTCAGAAATAAAATCCTGCACAATTTTGACTCTCTGAAACCTAAAAAGCCTATTTGGAGACAGAACTGTACCTTACAAATAATTAACAGCTGACATCAACAGTCAGAGATCACCATGTTAGGTACTATGCACGTATTTAGTACGAGATAAGCTTTTATCCTAAAAGCTTGCAATTAAGCTTATTAAAAGTGACACAAAGACATGAGAAAAAGACAAGATAATAATACATTAATTATTATTAGCATAAAGAAGAGTCATAGCATACCATTTGCCTAGTCATTGCAAAGAATTAGCACAGTCAAGCATCTTTTTTAAAAAAGCATCTGAAAATGAAAACGTAAGTGACTTTTCAGACTTATGTGGGTCTTTCCCTTTTCATGTCAAGGTCAGCAGAAGAAAGTATGAAAGCTTTTCAGGGAAAACTAGAACAAAGATGTATGACAACACTGGCAGGCCTAAGACCAATAAACTGAAAGCTCGAAACCTAGTAACACAGACAACTAGATTTTGTTCTGTGATGTAGGAGTCTGGAATGCAGGTTTTCCACCCTTCTCAAATGTGCTTAGGATTTCAAGGAGACTTTGTCATCTTGCTCAATTCTGTCCACACTTACTGGAGAGCCAAATACTCACCTCATCAGTAAGAAACTCCTTACTGAGACCAAAGTCTGTCAGCACCACATGGCCATCAGAATCGAGGAGAATATTCTCAAGTTTTATATCCCGATATATAATCCCCAACTGCAAACAGAATATAAGAAAAAGTATTTCCAAATAGTGTAACCACATCAAGAAGATGTTGCCGAATGCATTTAAATATGAAGCTACCAAAATTCTCCTTATAAAGGTAATCTGACGCATGAAAGTTGCACCTCAAAAAAGACAATTTTTAAAAGCCTTTGAAGAAATAACTTAAAAATTACATAAAAATTCTCAGAAATTACACTGTGCATTAATGTCTTAAAATTTAAAGGACATACTGCATATCCCTTGAATCTAAAAGTGACTGAACACTCGCTGTTGAGTGCAAAACTCAGTTCAGCTTTCACTGAGAATGAAAATGGATGCTTCTGTTACATGGTCTAGACATAGGCCAGACATACAGGCATGCTTTGTAATAGTCTACAAATCTACTTATTACTTCTGAGAACCATAACACTTTTCATGTCTACAGCTGTGCTAGAACTCTACTACTCAGCTGTGTAGAAACAAGGATAGCTGAATAATACAACCCAAAACTTGCTCATGTTCACTACAAATCAGTTTCGTTGATACACACTGTTTCACGAGGATTACTAAAAATGAACGAATCATTTGTCAATAACACTACTCTTCACCCTGCAGACAGAGACTTGTAGCCTTAATCTGGTGCACAAGGAGGGACACTTCATTGGGGATTATTTCTAATTATACAACTAATGTCCCATTGCTAAATAAAGTTACTTTCAATTTAAAACAATCTAAAACAATAGTTCTCCTTACTAACTTTATATGATATAAAAAGAATACAGCTCTAAGTCCTCAGAATCAGCACCAGAATGAAGTTACTTTACCTTGTGGAGATGTTCAAGCGCCAAAACGATTTCTCCAATGTAAATTTGCACCTCATTTTCTGAGAATCTCTCTCTCTGTGAAAGATGAGTAAACAATTCTCCTCCATTTATATAGTCTAAAAAACAGAACAAAGAACCTTATAATTTCACTTTCCGATAATTTTGTTTTCTTATTGGAATATTATTAGGTACTTTGTAAGCTATTTAGTAACACATTCTACTATCAGATGCTTTTACTTTATCGTAACTCACTAGCATTTCATCATGCTGTACAATACTCAATTTCTTTCTTAGACGACTGAGGGAAGAACAAGACTCACTTTTGAATAAGCAGCAAAACCATGAAATAACCCTCAACTAATCCTAAATTATAAAGATGGGTTTTCTCACAAAATCAGTCTTTTAGTTCCTTAGGAATATGAAAAGAAAGAAGTACAATAGCTACAAACAGAACCCTTGCAGACTCTTATGCAATACTCTGATGAGCAACAAGGCAGACTGACATAAAGAAAGGCAATTCAGAAAACAGGTATTAGGGGAAATAATCAACTATGGACAATTACAAAATTTTCCCTTCACAAGGGAAACCTTGACGGCAAAACTTACTGGAGGAGATTATTTCCACATACACTCCCTCATGGAAACCACACTTTCATTCTTTGTAGGCTATGACACAAGGATTTTCCCACAGTAAGGGAGAGGGAAGAAAAAGAATTATTACAACAGAGCTCCACTGTAACACAAACATATTTTAGATGTAGAGCTGTTTATGCTAGCACTGTACATTACAGCCATTAATTTGCAACCTCATAGCCCGCATTTTTGTATTTGAGGTCTACATACACAGAGCAGGGAACATGCCCCACAACATCTTACTCTTGAATATTGTTTCTATAGATCTGTGGGTATAAGACATAAATCCATGAAAGGGGTCCAATCCTATTTTAAGTGAATAGTTTGAAGGAGAAAGCATATATACAAATCACACACATTCTGGTCTCTCTCCACTTTTCAGTTCTCTCTTTGAAAAGGAATATTAGTGGAATCAAACAACATGAGAAGGATTATCAATCCAGACCAGTAAGAAAATGAAAAGATTTAATGAAGTATAAATAACCCATATTTTACAATTGCTTCCTTCTTCTAAAAGAACTTCAGCATGTAGAAAAAGGTAACAGAAACAAAATTTTAACAATATTTCTAGCCAGAACTGCTAACTTAGCACAAGGGAAGCACTGAATTTCCAGGCGCTGTTCTAAGGACTGTGACAGATCCAAACCAAAGCTGCCACAGGAGTGGCACAACAAGCTTAATTTTATCCAGGTTGTAACACTAACCACAGCCCAATGAAACAACCAGCCTTCAAATTCTTGGTGCGAGATCAAATGCATCACTGACACAATGGAATAAAAAAAAATCCTGGTTCCACGTGACAGTTCAGATTATTTAGGTATTTTTTACAGTATTGGAAAGTTAACCTTTCGTCACAAGCTTTGTATAGAATTGAAGGTACTCACAGGGATACAACACATTGTTCATTTAATATAGCTTAAAGCCAACATAAAACCTGGAATCAACTCCTAACCCTTTTTTCTGGAAATCTGGCAGAAATACAGCTGCATGTCTGGACTTGATTGATCTAAATTCACATAACTATGTAATCTGACAGCATGAAGAACTGTACTAAATATTGCACTGAGGCTCCAATCCTAAAACCTCTTAAAACTAAAATGGCAGGTTGCTCACACACCAAGTTCAGCCAAGTACAAAAACAAGACACATACTGGTTTCCCCCAAAATCCAGAAGCCTCTGAAACACTTCACTTCCAAAACTACATTGAAGTGATCGACACAGACTTACATAATAAGACATGAAAAACTTGTAATGAACTATTTGGTTTTTTTTCCTCTCAGGGAGGGTGTGAAGCTCAGTTTGTTTATACAGTAGCTTTACATCATGCTAAGTAAGAGAAATTTTCACTGTTACAGAAGGTTATTGAAAGTAATTTTTAAACTAATTATTCCTATTTTCTGCTGAAAATTAAGGAAAAAAGGATCTTTCTGGCCCCAACAGATACACTGAGAATGGATGCAGAACTTATAAAAAAGAAAAAACCAAAACAAAAGGCTGTAATTACACCTTGGCTATGAACTTCTTGCTTCAAACATCAGCTCAACATTGTGTTATGGAGGACACGTGCCCAGGCTGCACTGTCTGCTAGGCAATGTCCTTCAGAACTACTGGGCTTGCTCCTTTGTGACTCTTAGGAGAATATAATATCAAGCTTTTAATTTTCTTTCATACATGAGGCTTTTATGGCCTTCTAATTAACCAAATAACCTGAATTTCCCCCCTACTATGTATTTATTTTTAGGCAACTACATTTATCTCAGGTTTGAGGGGGTTTTTTTGTTTGGGTTTCCCCACTTTTTTAAAAAATATTTCTACTGGGATCTAAGCTGCATTTTAGCAAAAACTATCTGGACTTAAAGAATGGTTCTATAATATTTATAATAAATATTCACATTTTATCTCATTTGATATTTCAATTTTTTCTAAGTTATTAATTAATAACTTTAAATCCAATATAAATTTCAAAACCTTAATTATTAACAGTTACTATCAAGGAATCACAAAGCTATCAATACATTTCTAACTATTTATTTGTGACAATCTTTTATGTACTTCTTTAATGTCCTAATCAGAGGAATTTGCAAGAAACTATATTACAATTTTCAACTCTCATTTTCAAAAGGAATTTAGTGAATACTCCATTGGTATTTATTATTTCACTGTAGTATATGAAACTAAGGTACATACATAGAACACCTTTCTAAGAACTGACAGCTAGAGGTGCAGGTTCATTTAACGTTAATAAAATTTTGCTAATTTTATGTAAATCAGCCTGTTAATAAAGGTTAAAAAATCGAAGTTGTGGACAAAAAGGAATGCAAAACCTGCGCTGCAATTAAAGGACAATTTACTTCCTCTAACATTTCACTAGAGAAGCATATTAGGAATACAAGCCCTAAATTAATCATTCATTTTACAATTCTTTTAAAATTCTCTAAGTAAGAAGGTTTTAAAAATTGCTGGCAATTTTCTTACAAATACACCTCATACACCAAACACTAAATGTGCTGCTAATCTGAGAGGTAGAAATATTTCTAAAATTAGAGTAGTACCAAACCTTATGAAAAAGCTCTACTTCCAGCACAGAAATGTGTGATTTTGGATTGTCTCTTAACACCCAAAAATTGAAACACTCACGCATCTCAATACTCAAAGATCAAATTATCTCGCAACAAAACATTTAACGAAGCAAATGCTTCCAGGTCATTGATGAACATACATATACAGTTTTTGCTGCATGTAAGTCACAGATAACCATTACACCCCCCAAGTCAGAGCAGCACACTGAAGCTCAAACAGGAAAACCACAAACACAGACACTGTTGAAGATGAACAGTATTTTACTTCCTATGCTCTCTCATGCAATCTCCAAACACATTGTACTTTAGACCACATGAAAAAAACCTTACAAAACATTGAGATAAAAGGGCGCTTTTTTTGTTGGTTTTTTTTTTAATAAAAACTTGAATCTTGAAGACTACTCACCTAAAATGAGATGAAGCTTTGTATCTGTCTGGAAGGCATAATGTAACGTGACCAAGAATGGTGACTGCCTAATGTGCTCCAAGACTTGTCGTTCTGTCCTCGTGTGCTCAGTTGTTTTGGCTTTTTGAACTATTGTTGCTTTCTTCAGTACTTTCATGGCATAGAGTTTTCCAGCATCATGACCGCTTACTTTCCTCACTAGGAACACTTTTCCATAGGCTTAAAAATTGGAGAGGGGAAAAAAAGAAGAAAAAAAAAAAAACAAAGAAAAGAAAGAAAAAAAAAAGACAAAAGACAATACAAGTTACCTACTTGTACTACAGATCTGTCAGATACCATTATTACTTTCAATTACTCATTGTTATGGCAGACAGTAATCATCCAGGCTAAAACTCTACCAAAACACTTTTCCTCTTTCAGATTGACCTTTTCTGAGCAAAATTTCAACCAAATGAGCTTTGTAATTGAACACTGCAAGAGTGGGAAAAGCAATCTAACTACTTCAGTATTTAAAAACAATTTTAAAAGCTGATGATTTCTTCTTTTGTAATAAGCTAAAACATCTGTACCTAGAATTGAGCAAGAGTTCCAAGTAAGAGAGATGCTATTTTTTTGTTCTTAAAATAGTCTGCCCATATTTGCACAACTCATATACTTTCATTACTGGTTTTATAGCACTGAAGTTACAATAACCTGTAGAAAAGCCAATGAATTCTTCCCATCACTATTTCATACACAGGAGCTTTCTGAGGCTCTCATACCGGACTTAAAAGGACTCCTGGGAATTCTACATAAATAAATTTGATACCTCTGCTAGGCAAACCCGTATAAGCAGTAAAGGTTAGAATTAGTGTGCAGTTGCTGGGCCACGATGTCACTGCAATTACAGAGATATGGTGGGATAGCTTGCATAACTGGAATAGTGTCATGGATGGTAACACACTTTTTAGGAAAGAGGCCAGAAAGGCAAGGTGGTGCAGTTCTCTTTGTGCAAGACAGCAACTAAAATGTATCAAACTTTGCCTAGGGGTGGATGAAGGAAGAGCCAAGAGCTTATGGGTAAGAATTAAGGGATAGGCTAAAATGGGTGACACTGTTTACTACAGGCCACCTGATTAGCAAAATGAAGTAGATGAGGCCTTCCACAGGCAGCAGGAAGCTGCCGCGATCACAGGCCCACGATTCTCATAACCACCCCGACAGCTGCTGGAGAGACATCACAGCCTGGCACATGGGAGCCCAGGAGGCTCCTGCAGAGCACTGATAACTTTGACACAGGTGATGGGGAAGCACAGGGAGATGGGGAAGCCCAAGGAGAGGAAGCACAGGGAGAGATGTGTTGCTGGACCTTGTATAAACAATCAAAAAAGGACCGCTTGGGGATGTGATGGCTGGAGGCAGCCTTGACTGCAGCGTCCATGAGATGCTGGAGTTCAGGATCCTGCATGGAAGAAGCATGGCAGTAAGTAGGATTATAGCCCTAGACTACAGGAAAAATAACTCTGGCATCTTCAAGGGCCTCCTTGGAGGAATCTCTTAGGTTAGGTCTCTAGAAGGTAGGGTGGGTCCAAAAGAGATGGTTAATATTCAAGTAGCACTTCCTCTATGCTTAAGATCAGAACATCCCTGTGAATAAGAAATTGAGCAAAGGGGACTGGAGACCTGCATGGACGGGCAAGGCACTTCTGGCAAAACTCAGACAGAAGGAGGAAGTTTACAGAATGTGGAAAAAAGGTCAGGCCACTTGGGAAGAATACGGGAATATTGTCCAAGTGTGGCAGGTATGTGCCAAGGAAAGCAAAGGTCCACTTGGAATTCAACATGGCAAGGGATATCAAGGACAACAAGAGGGGCTTCTTCAAGGCTATCAGTAGCAAAAGGAAGACTTAGGAAAGTATGGGCCCACTGCCAAATGAAGTAGGTGCCCTGGTGACAAAAGGTACAGAGAAAGAGGAGGTACTGAGCACCTTTGCTTCTTACTCACTGCTAAGGCTGGCCCTCAGGAATCCCAGACCCTGGGGGCTTTCCCTTGGTTGAGGATAGGGTTAGGCAAACCTGACATCCACAAATTCATGAGCCCCGGAGGGATTTACCCAGGAGTGCTGAGGGATTTAGCAGATGTTATTGCTAGACCACTCTGCATCATCTTTGAAAGGTCATGGAAAACAAGAAAGGTTCCTGAGGACTGAAGAAAAGCCAATACCACTCCAGTCTTCAAAAAGGGCAAGTGGTAATCCAAAAAAGCAAACAGAATGTTAGAAACTTCAAAGTAAGTACTGAAGTGAAGAAATGACACAAATGTACCACCCCCCACACCTTCAACACAAACCCAGAAATCCCTTATGCTGTGTTAGAAATCCTTGTGTGCTCCTGTCTTGAATGAAGCACACTATTTTGGTACCTTCTGTCTTCTGTCCCCAACTACCCTGCTCCCATCAGAAAAAAAAGTATAAAATATTCAAAAAGGATAAAAGAATTCTTCTCAATATCAAGGGAACCAAACACACTTCTACGTTTTATTTAGCCTGAAAAAGTAGAGTACTGAAGGAGATTAGAGAGAGTTGAAAAAGAAAAAATCAAAAACTGTAAGAAGGTGAAGTAAAGGACAATTTTCATTATTTTTAGAAACAAAAAAACTAAGGCAACAAATTAAATCATTAGGTACCAGCATTAAGAACTATGCAAAGCACACAAACAAATATGCAGTTAAGCTGTGCAACTACTGTTACATGATACTGCAGCTGTCAAAAATGCAGACGAATTCAAAAAGGTTACATAAATCCCTGAGGGAGTGGAAAACACATAAAGTGTTGCCAAACACTGAAGAGAATCTCTGGCTCAGGCAGACCCCAAACTGCAGGCTGCTACAAGCTCACTAAGGAAACCATCACTGTAAGCCTCTCCTCAAGCCATCATGAGACAGAAAAACGAACCAGTCGGTTGTTCTGTCCAAGCCTTGTAATTACCTTCACACTACTTTCTCCAATAGAATGCTCAGTATCTCAAACCTGAAACACACTAGACAAGTGTACACTGTCCTGGTGTGAGACACTACAATTTAGTTGCCCTTTAAAAATGCTGTAGCATACAGAGCTCCCAGTAAGTATCACGTGCAACTCCAGATTTCTTGCTGGATTTTTTCCAGATAGGTAATAGAGAGTTTTAAACTGCCAAATGACATGTGAGCTTTTTTCCCAAATCCAAGTTCTACTTCAGTCTGTATACAAAACTGATACAGCTCATATACTGAACAATTCTTTTTAAGAAGTTCTTTACACCTGACTCATCACACCCTAAGGAATCGTGCTTTCCTTCTTTACAGAATTCATTATCTGCAGTAAGAGCTTTCATAAAATAAGTTTTCATAACATATCTCTCAAGAATGGCAAATAGAATAGGTGACTGTAAACATCTTTCTATTTTGTGAGATATGTAGGACAGTCTCTTTCAAGATTTTGCATTTTATGCTGCACTCTCCAACTTGATACTCGTGAGATCTCAAGCATACCTAAGCCAGACTGAATGGTCACCGCTACTCATCAAGAAATGGATAAACAGAGATGTAAAAAGATTACTCAAGTAAAATAGGCATGCGCCATAAATCCTGTCATGATATACAGATGCAGGTGATCTGAATCAAGGTTATACAGACCATAATATTGTGACCACAGCAATATTGTTATGCATATGCACCATTTTAATGTTATTTCCTATTTTCCAATACTGGATGTTAAATTATTTTTAGCATCTGAAAAACAGATCCCTACTACTGAGATCATTGTTTTAAAGAAACTGCTTCCAAAAGTAGTATTTACATCTTTATAAGGAGTTACTTCTCAAAAAAAAAAGTGTAGATAACACTTCTGCATTTTCTAAAGTGCAACAAAAATAGTGCAGAGAATGGCCTTAACTTGCATTTCCCAAATGCTTAAACGAGCAGCCCTAGTTTTCACCAGATTTTAGCTGGAGTTTGAAAATAACTTCCCTGTGCCTTTCTGAAAAGCCCAGTCTAGAGCATCAAACATAAGTTTCCTTAGGTTCCCGGCAAACAGTAATTTTATCAGAAATGTTGGAGAACATTAAGCTAAATTAAAATAAACAAAAGCCTCAGGATTTTAACACTTGGCTACTTGTATCTTTAATCACATTTTATAAAAACATATAATAATGCATCATAAGTCAGAGAATGCAGCACCTACTACAGCTTTACACGTAGTATCAGAGAAAATTATCTGGTACAGTGTAATAGCTGTAAGAATCTCTAGAAACAAAACTCTTGTTACCATAAAAGACTTTACAACATAGAGCTTTGCCATGGTACAAATTGTTTCTTCAGGAATCTGAAAAGGCCTGACAGAAAGATGACGATTCTCAGCATTTTTTATGAGAATAAATCTCAAGTAGCACTATTTTAATCAAATGACTCATAATATATTCAACACCAGAATCTCTGATATCACCACAAGAAATCTACTTAAAAGACAACACTGCAAAAGCAATTTATTTGAGTGGCAGTAAGGAGAGAGCACGTAAGCTAATTGCAATACTCTTACCTGACAATTGTACTTCAGTAAAGCTTTTTTAATTTCTCAAAGAGCAACATTTTAATGTTCATTCTCATAAAATCTCATGCACATCTCATCTACTGCCAAGGCAGAAATATGCAGCCAGCAATATATACCCCATAATGAAACACACACAATCACCAAATAGCCAGCTCCCAAATTCATTGAAAATACATTAAATGATAGAAAAACTAGAAGACTATATATAACACATACACAAAGAGAAACTACATTAGACTGACCTGGCAGCTGAAGAGAAATAAAATAAAAATTTAAAGAGTAATTAGTAGTTGCTGATTTATATGGATATCACCCTTTATGATGATTAAGAGATTCCACACCAGCAATTTATAGGAAATTTCCACTCAAATCATGAGAAAGAAAAATATAATTGGGTGCTAAAACTTCTCTTTCGCTACTGCCCTTTCCATGAATACAAATTCATAGTAATATATCATAAGTATACATAAGCATACATACAAGTACACTTAGACACAAGTATTCATATTCATAGTAATACGTATCATCATTCTAAGGAACAATTCAGCAGGCCATTAGAATATTCTAAAATACAGACTTGCTGAAAGCCAATGAGTTAAAAACATGAAGTATTCTTTGTTTCTTTGTTCTTTCTGTACAAATGCAAGCACATTAAGGCATTGCATCACACCAGCTAATTCTTACAGAGAAAAAGGAGTGCAATTCTTATTGTTTATAGCACACTGGATGGTTTCTGTGGACTCCTAAATTCATCAAAACTTTATACTTGTATCCAGACAGTTTTTTAAAATTAATCTTTTCAAGTGTTGACAGAAGCTACACCTTTTTCTTAAATTACTTTTTTACTGTTAGTGTAAGAATAATCATGACACTACAAAGGAAAAGGCTCAAGGTACAAAATATTTAAAGATTTGAATAAATTTCATTGTCTTCTTGCATGATATATGCCTAATGACATCTTTGCTCTGCAATTTAGATTTAAGCTGCCTAAAGAATATGGAGGCAGAACTCTCACTGTGCTGGTATCTGTCCATATGAATTAAAAATTGGGATGATGTGGCAAAGTTAGAAAAGCATAGAGCTCTAGCAGCTAAAAATGGAGGGGAAAAGCCAAACAGAAACCTTAACAAATCTCAAATAATTGCATTCTGAAGAATATTTCCAATTTTAATTGTCTATGACCAAACTGTCAAAAAGAAGGCATTCTCTGTCATCTCTCCTTAGATATCAGGTAGGCAAGAGTCATTAATGGAATTTTTTTCAATGTTATTACCTACCCCGAGAACAAATTTTCTCTCCCATGAAACAAGTGAGTGATGATTAATATGAAAGGCAGAAAGTGACAGGGGAGGGTAAGCTGCATCTTAAAATGTACTTTGCATCAGCATTTTGGTTTTGTTTCTTTTTTTGATTTTTACCCTTCTTAAAAAAAGTAAATGCTATTACAGTAAACAGTTATGGCAGACAATACATGCCTAACTTTTTCTTTTTTAAAGCATGTAAGTTTTTAGAAGGCAGCTCTCATATGCAAGACAATCTACCACTGGATAAAGATTAATTAATTTTAATCTTTATTTTTTAATTATTTTAATTATTTTAATTATTAATTTTTAACTATTACAAAAATTAAGGTAAATAATTTTATTCAGAAATTGTTTTAAAGGTACCGCATACTGCTGAAGTTTGATGAAGTCAGAACAACCAACCAAAAGCTGCCTAGGATCATCATCTTATTTTCTCCTTTCCTTCTGAAATGTAAGACTGTGTTTGCTGTTCTTTCTGACATTAGTTCCAGTAAGAATCTTTGCTATTGAGCTCCAATTTAATGTACAGATTTTTTCAGAATTCTCTGGTGGATGAATACGACAAATATGTCCAGGTTCTTAGATTGAACACAGCTCCCCCTTTTCTGTTCTTCATGCAGAAAACTAACCTTCCATTTCCAAGCCCCGTCTCCAATTAGCCATCCCACCTAGCATTCAGGATACATTCAAGCCGTCCTCAGTAGAAACTGAAGTCAAATATTCAACTGGAGTTTGGAATTATTTTTAGACACTCACTAATTTTGGCTCACTCTCCTGAGCACAGTATCCCCACTTCTTTCTTTTTCCTCCTTTTGTGAGAGAATATTTTATATTTTCTTCAATATGCTTTGAAAGAACTAACTTCATTTCACAGTCTTAACTTTGTCAGAATACTTTCTGACCTCTTAGATGAAACTTCATTATATGTCCTTGTATAACAAGATTTTTCAGGTGGTTATTTAAATCTGACATTCATCCCACTAATTTTGTTCCCTTCATATGAATAAATCCTTCAGATTCTAAGGATCTTCCACATATAACGTGAATATCCTTCCCATATAAGCACTTATATCCAAAAGATCACGTATTAAAACATTCTCTCTTATATATGGTAGTTAGATTCTTGTTTCTCATTATTTTTGTCTTCTTGTAGGTCAAAAGGTAGAGTGGATTATAAATGCACATGCCCCAGAACTAATTGTATTATCTCTTCTTAACCACAGTTGAAAGAGTGAACCAAAGTGGCATTTATTAAAGTTCAGCAGAGAAAAAGGAATAATCCATTGGTAGAAAAATGTATGAACCAGAATGCACTCTAGAGTGTTTTGTTATTTTAAAAACACATTTTCAAAGAATGAAGCAAATAAGCCAAGTGGGCGTGCATAAATCAACACAGCCACCTTCTCCTGTTGTTCCTTTCCTGGCTTTGGGAAGCAATTAGATTACTTTGCTGAAAAGTAACCTTCTTCTATAGAATAGACTCTAGTTTTCTTTGTCACAGGGAGAAAAGCTTTAACTAGATAGGAGGGACAAGCTGGAAACATGAGCAGGGACAGGAAATCTGAAAATTCCATATTAGCAAGGCTGTACAGTAACAGAAAGAGAAGGACTTAGGCAATTTCAAGATGCGTCTACTGAGTAGAACACGGGCCACTCAGAAGCCAAGCCAGTAATAATTTGTTCCCAGAGCAACAAGTACGTTATTAACAGCTTCATTAACAGTGGCATACTGTCATGTATTTCATTTTACTGATGTAAAGTGCTACCAATTTCTTCAATGGATAAGTTTATTCTATTACTACCCCCTAAATGCAATGTGAAAGAATCGAACTCAGACTTTTGCTTCCTTGTCTTTCCTCCAAGACTCAGGTCAAAAGATCAGATCAGATATAGTATGATACAATTCTAATACCAAAAAGCAAAATATAACAAGCACGCTTCCAACTGAGTGCATATATTAGAAGAAAACAGACAAAAGAATGTAAGGAAGCAATTCATATTAAAGAAAATAGTAAGCATGAAATTATGCTAAGCCACAGCATGAAAAAAAGTTAGGACAAAAAATGGCTTCCAAAGGAGAAACATCAGCACACACAGCTACCATTTCTAATAATCTTAAATGTTTGTATTTTTAAAACATAAAGCTTAAAAATGAAGATTTAATAAACCTTCACTGCTGTTACCTGAAAAGAATCACCACTGAGTCTGTAAGAAACAGACTCAGCCTTAAGCAAGGTATCATTTAATTTAGCATGTTTTAAGTATCTTCTGTGGTTATTCCAGTTGCTTCACAGCAGACTATATTTAAAATATTGTAATTAGTTTAAATAGCATCTACAGACGTCACTGAATGTTGAGGTTTCAATATATTCTCCCTTGCATTACTGTAGATCAAGTAAATATTAGTTTGAAAACACTGCATGCTGCATAACTCCACAGTGAAGCATTTTAAAACAGCATCACAGTTTTATTTAGCATTAGTTATATTAGAGTACTATCAATAATACCTAAAAGCTCTAGGATAAAGCTTTCACTGCCAGAGCAAAGACAGCTTTTGTCTATTTGCTTATAGCAATGCCCAGAATGTTTCTCAAGTTAGGAAATTAAACTCCATCAGCAAGAACATCTTAGGAAGGCTGCAGAATCTCTGGTACTGGAGGGTTTTAAGACAGAATCACCACCAGGAGTGATGCAGGTATAACTGACTGTCTTGGGCCAAGCAATTAAGGGACCTCTTCGAGGTCTGACCTCTTTGGAATCCCGTTTCCAGCAATTCCATGTTACAGCAAACTCTGCCAACTGACAGATGCCCGCTTACCCAAAAGCAAAGAGAACTAGCTCTATTCTGATCAGGTCACTGGCATTTAATGCCACCCAGTAATTAGAAAGCAGCAACCTCTGACACATCTAGTACATGAGTCTTAGCTGGCATAGGCTTGAGACTGAACAAAGCTTCTTGACTGCCCTGATGGTCTAGATTTCTGAAGCAAAAACCTCAGGCTATGATTAAAACTGCATATCAAAAAAGTGGAAAGAAAACCAAAAAACAAACACCACAACAAATGCCAACTACTCTTCCCACAAACGCCATTCCAGGATACCCAAGGACTCCTTGGATCCCTAAAGTTTGCAAGCATCTTTTAGTCAGGTCTTGAAATAGTTTGAGATCTACTTAGACAGAAGACATTTCTGGAGCAACAAGACTACCAGAGCAGGATGAAGACAGACAGACATGCTTACTCTGCTTTTTTTTTTTTACTTCACACACAGGGAGACAATCCCACTGTCAATCCACTGAAGTAACCTTTTCTGAAAGGGGTCCATCAACAATTATCCTGCTAGCCTGAGTGAACAGGATAGCTTTGCACTGTGAGCCTAAGGATCACCTGCTATGTTTAAGAGTATTCCAGGCCAAGAAAAATTTGGCCAACCTGTTCACGAAGAAAAGAAGGCATGGGAGGTAGCAATGAATGACTGGCAACAGTTCAACAGCAGCAAAATGGGCTATTTCAGAGGTACTGTCTAAAGATAGGAGAAGGTCAGGCTACTACTAGTCTGAACTTGAAGACTGACCCTTAAGAAACCACCAACTTACTTTGTATCCCAAATATAATAGTTGTAATATTAGTGTGATCTCAGACCAGTGGTAAAGGTAACAGACAAAATTCTGGTATGGGACAGGTTTTCATATACATACACACATATTTACAAGTCCAGCCAATGTTTCCATCAGCAGGAGAGAAAGACATCCTCACATAAATGCATAATTATTTATAATTTCATTTTTGTCAACCCCACTCAGATCCACAGTGACCATTTCAGAAAATCATGATTGCTTCTACCTAGAAATATGCAACATTTATCTACGAATATTAAAACTTCCTTGTGTCCGCCTCTAACTATTGAAATTTAACAGCAAGGGTTCAATTTTTTAGCATATTTAAACTTTTAAAAATTTACTGCAGAAACAGAAAAGTATCCTCTCATGTGATTTAACAGCTTAATTAATTTATGAAATAATCTATATGACAGCTAAAAGTGAAAATCAAAATCCTTTGCTCTTTTCAGTGCTATCTTGGGGAATTACAGCCGCACTGCCAGCCATTAATGGCTGATAACACCCAAAAATTTGACATCATTTAACCAGCATAAAACTTCTGCAGACCCTGATGATAGCCCACCTTCATGATTATGCCAATCTACTCAACAATGCATCTGAGTTAATACTGACCAAAAAAGGAAAAGCATAAACATCCCAAAAAGAATAAAGGCCATTACTTTTGGTCTGTATATGGCCCTGTCTGTGTCCCTTTAGCAAAGGAGAAATAAAGGGTTTTTTCATCACCACCAGTAATTCTACAACATCCTAGAAATCTCCAACATTTTGCTGAAACCCACAATACAACAATGAACATTATCCATCTTAAAAAATACTAGGATCTGACTAGGACAGAGTGTTATGGAGCCAAGAGTGACCCTAAAACAGATTAGTTTTAAAATGGAGCATCTTATCTAATAATGTATTAAAATTACTAGGTTTTTCCCAAACACACTCTGAAAACTTAAGAAAATTATCAAGATCGTGCCTTAACTTAGATTAGGTTTTTCACAAACTATATTAAATTGTCACAAATTTTCAACCATATGTTTTCCTTTTTTTTTGAAACGTGAATCTTCAAAAGTGCTGTGCTAGAATATGTGACCTCCAATTTTGCATGATATTTGTGAAAAAAAAAATTTTAAAAATATGCTATGCAATACAAAAGTGCTATCTTCCTAAAGAATGTTCCAATTACCAAAACCTCAGCTAGAAAACAAAATCATACATAAGAGTAATGCTTCCAACATTTAACTTAAAAATAGTGCATCTTACCCCCTGTTCCAAGAACTTTCAGGAGCTCAAAGTTTTCAATGCCAACTTTCTCTGCATGGCCTGTCAAATTTGCTGAAGGGAAAAAAAAAAAAAAATCACATCAGATATGTAGTACACCAAAACATCATTCTGACATCTTACTACAGCTCCAGTAAAACCAAGTGAGCAGATGAATTAAATAAGCAGCGCTAAGAAGACATCCGATTTCATACTGTATTCAACTGGAAAAGCAAGGGAAAGCAATTTTCTTGCCACCATCAGTGTACCCAAAAGTATAAAATCACAGAATAATAATTTAAGCCTGTCTAGTTTGTATGCACCATCTTTCATTGTACAACTGGGCACCTGTGGAAAGAGTCCAGTTCCACCTTGTCTGTAGTCTCCAAACACAGTTCCAGACAGCAATCAGGCCATCCCTTAGCCCTAGCACCCTGAATATTCACTTTTTTGGATTATATGATGTTTGAGATGACATAAACAGAGCTCCAACAACTGTTCACGCATTTATCACAGGATTATTACAGACTCTCTATTAGTGTCAAGTAGAAATGACCTCAAGTCTACATAACTCACAAGTATGGAAAAATCAAAGCTGCTACAAAGTTGTGTCATTTGTTGCACAGTTTGGAAGGAGGTTCTATGTTTATACAAATCTATACCACTTTGAGCACTTATTTTGTCAAACATACATTTTTCTAAGCAGGGATGTAAAGACCTCTGTTTAAAAAAAGGGGTTGTACAGGGTTGCTTTGTTGTCTATAGCCTTTTTTTCTTTTTCTAAGCTCCTATAAGAAAGCCTTAAGCAGTTGCCATTTTTTCCATCTTTCATTCCTATCATAATATTATGCACCCATTTGCATCTCCATGACTGCAGATCGTTCAGCACAACCCCTCACTGAAATGATCTAGGCTGAAAAGCAGCAAGACAAAAAGGTAACTAAGTTTGATTATTCACATCCAAGTTCAGTTCCCTGATCCACTTTACTGAGCAGCTTCATAAGCACAATTAAGGACACAGCATCAAGCAGCAGAAGCAGCAGAAGCTACTAAAAGAATGCCTCCAATAGAAACTTCTTGACAAACTGTATGTCTAAAGGCTAGTAAAGAGAAAATTCTTCAGTTAGGATAGGAGATGCTGACATTAACTTACTAATTTCACAGAAATTCTAATTTGGTTTGACATTTCTAAGAAACTTTATAAAGACATGCTTCCTAAATTAGTGTCCAAATGTGTAATGTCCACTCACAGAACTGCAGTAACTCAACAACTCAAAACACAAAGCTTTGGAAAGACCTCTCTGCAAAGATGAACCAGTATAAAAAAATTCCAAACACTAAATAAATCAAAAAGCAAATTCATTACTTAGTGCAACAATCCTAAGAGTCTGTACACACACACAAAATGTACTTAGCTGGGTCAGGGCAACATTACTGCTCTCAATGCAAAACAGTGATGAAATCTCACCTAAAAAGAGATTCTTTTCAATTTATATAATTCATCTTTTTGAAGGATCAATCAAATGGTGTAAGTGCAATGACACCACTTGAAATCACTGGGAGATTATAAAGTCTAAAAGAGCTTTCAGGATTTTTTTTTCTTGTATGACCAGAAGTACGCACAAGAATTTTGGCAAATTCGGCAGGAGTCTACAAGCTATTCTAGCACATTAAAAACCACGACATAATCAAATTATTATTATTAGAGAAAGATTAGTTTCGTGATCAGTTCCATTTTAGTAACATGTACTAGGCAAGACAGTACCAGAATCCTTTAACAAATCAGTGAGTCAATATGCACCATTGGAGCTGAATTGAAGCCTGCTGTGCTACTTTTGATTGCAAATAGAACAAATACTCCTGCTAGAGCTACATCACAGTCACTGCTCAACACAGCAGTAAGGAAGCCCCACTCCTGTGCCAATGAAGGAGTTAGAGCAGGTAAGGCAAACCCAGACTGAGTTCGTGTCTACACAATTAGGATATGTTGTGTCACAGAAAGCAAACTCTTTTCATGCAATTTAACATTACATATTATCCTTCTTAACAAGCACTGAAAATGATACTCAATAAACACAGCTTCAAAACATTGTATTTCCTGCCACGGACATCAGAAGTCGCAGACTATTCTAAAGAGACCAGGGCTAGAGAATCCACTTTCTAATGAAGGAGTGGACATCACGGAAGAGATTCAGGACACAGACCTTCTCTGGACACTAGCCAAGTCAGTGCTGAACTCGGGGTGGGAAGAAAGTTTTCGCTTCAAGATCCACCGATTTGGATCTTCCACGATGAATTACTCCAGAAAGGTTTTACTATCTCACATCCTTTAAGAGTGTCAGCAAAAGGATTTTCGATTAAATACCCTTCTAGAAAGCAAAACAGTCACTTAATCCTGCCATGTTGTTGGACCTGAATAAGAAGACAGAGTGGAACCCAGAGAAATGCTTCATCTCCAGTAACATGCTGAAGATTTGCAGTGCTGGCTGTGATCCTAAAAAGAGATCAAGTCTTAAAACTCAATCCATTAATCTAAACCGTGCCATAAACTCACATTCAATAACATTAGGAAAACCTTTTCCACTTTCATGAGGTTACACAATAAAAAGCTGAATGATAGCTACTTTGAATTATTATGTACTTGTTTCAGTGTGAGCTGTAATTTTGCACTCTCCTCTTAATTCCATTTTTACTTCCATTCAGGATGCTTAATGGCCTTATCCTAAAAAAAAAACCAACTAAATGTCTTGAAGGTTACTGTAATATTATTCTCATAGTAAAAGGTGAAAATTTCATCACAAATAAGCATATGATAACTGCAAAGTAAGACCCACCTCATTCTTTCTACATTCTACTGAGGAAAAAGCCATCCCACAATAGCTAAAGGCTGCTGCATAATGCACACAAGTGTGATAGGACACTTAAGACAAACTCTCTCACAACTACTCCCTATATAGCAAGAAGTAAAATTATCCTTAATTAAAAAATTAAGAATAACAAATCTTCAAAGCTATAAGAAAAGATTAACAATTCCCAAAAAGTGCTCCTCCCAATGTTGCCACATGGCAATGGCTCGCTCCAACAGCCTCAGCTGCAGCGCTCAGTCCATCTCTGAAGTCACACCACGAGAAAAGCAAGCTGAAGAGCTTGTTTGTGCCATTTTCTAATGACACCCCTACAGCAGTCCTTTGTCTTCCTCTGCTGAAACCAGGTGCAGCACTTTGACACACTAGCAAAGATGAAGGGCAGTTTCTCCAGGATGAAAGTTGTCATTCCAACATTTCCTTCAACTTGCTTTCAGAAGCATAAATCTCAAAAGATCAATTACTCTATTCACCACTCACACCCAGGAACGTGAATGACCATTTCTGGAAGACCTTTCACCAGGGACGCTCTCTGCGGTTCCAAAACTGTTCCAAGACTGAGATGTTTTAAAGGATTGCCATGAGACCACTGCTACCACTACGACTAACAGAACAGTGACAGGCTTCTCGCACCCCACAGACATCACCGTGCTGGAAATGGTATCAGAACCCGGCCCAACAACTGTCTGTGTGAACTGCACAGCCTTTCTGTCGAGACTGCAATGGGATGTACACTGGTGCACAGAAAGCAGTTCCAGAAAGAGAAAATTTACTTTTCCATGCACTTTTTTCTTCAACTGTCTTGACACATCAGCTGAAGTGCACCAAGGAATGGAACAAAGTTTGGACAGGAAGAAAAGTACTGCCCAAGTCATCAGGATGAGAGTTTCTCTACAAATAATACGAAGCTACACGTGACACAGCACTACAAAGGGATGGTTGTACATAATGGAAAAAAAGAAAGCTAACAAATCCCCTTGGAGATAAGCTCACTGCCTGGGTGCACAATTAGAAAAATCTTGCATTTACTAATGTTCTACTGTAGTCCACACTAAGCAGCATTGCACCAGTATGATTAAGTAGAGTGTGCAGCTGAGGGCAACAGCAGGAGGTGACACATC
This sequence comes from Mohoua ochrocephala, assembly GCA_013398855.1. Lineage (NCBI taxonomy): Eukaryota > Metazoa > Chordata > Aves > Passeriformes > Acanthizidae > Mohoua > Mohoua ochrocephala. The sequence goes on along the minus strand of VZTA01023767.1, from coordinate 16,964 downwards.
AACTCAGAAACAAATAGTGAAGGGAAAGGCCAAGACATCATAACACTCATAAAAACAAAGAGGAAACAAAGGTACTAGTTGCAATCATCACCTCTGAAGGCAGAAAGAAAGGAAATATCCAGAAATGCTTTTACTGCAAAAACAGGCCTCCCTCTACATGCAGGGACAGCAGTGCACAGAGACCAGCGCTGCCGTTCTCAGTCCCCTGGAAGTAGGGCAGCCTGTTTATCCAGAATAACATTTCTGCTTGATGGAGGATCTCCAGATGACATAAGAGACATGATTGTCATCTGCACTACACGTGAACTCTGAGATGGCCAAGACTGAACTAAGAACTGGGCAAGCTGGTACTGTGCAATGAGTCTATAAGCTTTTAATTGCACTTCTACGATCTTGAGAAATAATATTTCAACAGGGTTTGTTTTCAAGTAAAAATGTGCTCTGTCCCCTGTTTCTGGACTCCACTGCATACAGGTCTTGAAGCAGACAAACAAAGCTAGAGCTTCCTCTACTGAACTAGATCAAGCGATCTTCTAAAAGAAGCTCTGCCTGAAAGCCAAAACTTGTCTCTGCTATTCTCTGCAAGATGAGACCAATTCTGCTGTTTTATTGAGCAGAACAATGAACCTCAGGCAATTTTGAGAAGAACACAGAAAGCAAGAAGGAAAATGAGACAGAAGACATTCTGTAATATTCCAAATATTAGGTTGCAATGTCTAATACCAATATCAACTTGATCTTAACCTGTTACTTCAGAGAATGGCCCATCCCCACTCACCTAACAGATCTACTCAGTCACAGCATCAAAGAACAGATGTTGTTTTAAAACCTATATGTTTATGCCTTACCCAGAGTGGAGAGTGGGTGGTTTCCTCAAAATTAAGCAAAACTAGCACATTCCTTTCTGGGAAAAAAAAATGACACCATGCAATAGAAACTACACAACTATTATTTGTTAGACACTGAAGAAAATTCACGTTATACTGTTTATCTGCTATATAGAGTCATACTTTGTTACTGGTTACAACAACTTAGAACTATTTGTGAAGGGAAGTAAAAGTATTCTAAAGTCCTTGAAGTCCGAGAGACTGTCGCCAGCTAGTAAGTGTCAGGTCACTGAACAAGAGCACCATTTAATCAGGTCAAGTTACAATCTTACAAGCTTAAAACGGAATTTAAAAACCGTAACATCTCAAGAATAATTTCCTTAGGCAAAAGAAAGAATGTACAGCAAAAATAAAACACACGCAGAGTTCTGAACTCGTGTGAAAGAAAAGAAAAGAAAATGCAGTTCATGTTGCTCTGAACTCTAGGGTATCAGCTAAGGTAACTGGGCTGGTAACTGCTGATTTCCTAGAATATTAGAAGCTTAAGGGTAAGATCACTCGAACGTAGAAAAAATTGTAAAATTTGAAAAAAAAACTTGGAAAAAATTCAAGCTCTCATAAAGCTGCTGATTCCATTCTAGAAGGCTTGGAAGCCAAACTTTACACAGCCAAAGATGACAAAGACCTCTGAAGTACTAACTAATACAGTATGCATACATACATGTATACATGTATATATACAGCATCCATGTATACCGTATGGAATACAGTATGTGGAAATTCAGAAGCATAAAATGCTGTTGGAAACATGATAAGAAACTGTCATTACCATCATGAAAACAGAAGATGGAAGATTATCCCGCCAAAGTTATCGTTTGTATATAGGAAGCTGAAATAAATATCAAAGTCCAGACATCTGAGATTAAGGATGCAGACTCCCAGTAGTCTGAGCTGGAAAATGCTCCATGTTAAGATCCATTTGCACGCAGCAGCAGCAGCATTTTTTCCTCTTACAGAGGCGACTTCGCTATGAGGTTTATCATTACTGCGAGCTGAATCACTATGAGGTCACCGAGATTCAACCCAGAGGCACCTCTACGGTCAGCTAGAAACTTCATGTGTGGCAACTCTATACGTCATATAATTGCAAAAAACCCCCCAAAAACCCAAAACAAACAAAATGTAATTAGACAAGATGCTAACGAATAAAATTGCTGTAGATAACCTAATGCTGAACAGAGTTGAAACAATTAGATATCTAAGGACTGTGCATTTCTTTTCAAACAAAAAATTATATCTAAGTACAAGATATGAATCAACTTCAGTTTTCTCTATCATTAGTAATGAATGAAAACACCTTATAAAAAATGAGTCACGGGCACCTTGGACACAGCATCAAGAGTAACAGAATACAGATTAATTTATCAACAAAAAAGAGCAACTGACAACTTACATGGTGATGGAAGGTATTTACATGTTTGTTTACGCAGACATTAACCAGGAAACTTAAGAATTATCCTCTCCCAGGTAAAGCTTTTATAACCATCTGTCCAAGCTAGCATAAAATATTTACAGATGTCAAGAAAAACGAGAAGAGGAAATAGTCACAATAGATCCCAAAACAAAACACAAAACCCAATAAACTGACTGCATGTAATGTGAGCCTTTCACAAACCAGGTCATCTGCCTATCTACAGCCTGAGTCAGAAGCAAAGAAATCTTAGTAGAACTTGCACCTCATCGTTGGAATTCTATGGGGGGAGGAGACAGAGAGCATGTTTACCATAAAATACCAAATTATGCAATGATGGGGATACAACAGAAATATTTTCGTGGAAAATATATTGGGAAAATGCAGCCTCAGATACCCAGGCCTTGTCATACGGTTAAGGAATTCTGGCAAGTGTTCTTTGAAGTGCCTTCTGAATAAAATCCTAAAATGTATTAACATGGCATGAAAGACTCCTAATTCTTTTGTGGAATCGAGCACGAGCTTTTAAACCACCACACTTGGAAGACATTGGATCAAAGCTAATAAACAGGCTGACAATGAAGACTGCAACTACTAGTGCTCATTTGTATTAGACATTTTAGAGAACATCACTGAAACAATGACAGCAAAATGATCCGTTGTACCAGACCCTTGTATAGATCATTTTAGCCAGGTTTGTTAGATTCCAAAGCCTGGAGGGAGGAAAACAAACAAACACAAACAAACAAAAAGCCACAAACACAACTCAGGAAAGATCAATAACCATCCCTCTTCAGAATCAAAGCCACCAGAAGATAAATAACAATAAATTCATAGACTACAAAGTATTTTTAGAAAATATTGATTGTGTAAAGAGTAAAATCCAGAGATTTAAGCACTATTTAAGATGATTAATAAAATTAAAATACTCTTTATAGTTCCCACAATCCAAGAATACATATTTTTTAGTGCTCAAAAGAGAAAAGTAGAAGCAAAAGCAATCCAAGCTTTGAAATAGTCAACTATTAGTGCCTCCTGATCCCAAAACAATATACAGAATTAGTAAATAAGTTTTAAAAAATCTCCCCTACAGAAAATGTAATTTTAGAAGTATCTTTAAAGTTTCCTTTAAAAATAGAAAAAATAAAATACTCTACAGGTGCCAGATGTACCACCATAGTGAAGGCTGAATTCACTATTCAGTGCATGATTCATCACCTTGTTTAGTCACAGGAATTTTCACAGTTCCCTAGAATGTAACATGAACCTTCCAGTTTACAAATAAATCCATTCTAATTTAAGCTCCCATTCAAGAAGGTGTAACTAAGAATTTGCATTATGAAACCCTTTAGATAATCCACGTATTTATTTTCTGAAGCCTTTTATAGTTTCATACTGAATGATAAGTTTGACTCAAGGGGAAGCTCCAAATTCTTCCGCCTCTGGAGTTGTGCAGCCCATTGCTACACTACCTTCTGGGCTGTACATGCCTTTTCCCATGCATGTTACAGTCTGGCAAACTGCAAACTAAAGCAAGTTCTTTAGCCCAAAGCTTGTGATAACATTAAAGCAAATCCAGTATCCTCTTCAAAACAGATTTGCTGAAAGGAAAAGAACAGCACTGTAAAGCAAAACGAACAATGTATACAGAGCCCATTGCCCATACATTCACCGAATGTCTCACAAGCTCCCTTCAAGATCCCAGTCTTGGTAATCTCTGCCTCTTCCTGGGCAAAGCAGGGAGTGCACACGCATGCCACAAGATGGGCAACCTCCCACGCAGTCACTCACACCCACTTAAGGTATAGGATCCTTTGATCCCTTTTTCCAAAAACAAGAGCTATGACAAAAGCCAGGAGGAGGTGGGGAGGAAATCTCACTCGTAACTATTCTGTTTCCTTCTTATCTTCTGACATCACAAGACTTTTCTTCTCTTTCCATATCCTTCTCTATCACGTAAAACGTTTCCTCTGATAGGCTTTACGTTTGCCATTGTTCAGTTCTGCAGCATTACCAAGCAACAGAAATGTTAAGATGCAACAATGTTCTTTTTTCAGTGTAAATAATACGTAATTTCTAAGGTCCGCAAAAAGATCAGAAGTTGCATTAACTCTGAAAGTTAGCCTTCAAAAAACAAAACCTTTCCCTTTACAAGATTCCAGAAACAGATGCTAAAGAAAATTTTGTTTTCTTATTATTTTCACTGGACAGCTTCAGTGAGAATCAGAGAGAGTCACCACTTCCTACTATTTCAACTTTGGCATATTTTTGCTTTTACTTCCTGAAAAGAGATTCCACTTTCCCCAAAAACTCATTTTCCTTCCCAAAGTGAAACAAGAAAGACAGTAACTATTCTGAAGTGGCTGAAATGTGAGGCTTCTATCAAGAACAGAAATGGTTCGGTATTAGGAAAAGAAAAAAAAACTTGGTAAATACGTTGGGAGAATATAATTATTAAATAAAATGTGTCCTGAAAGTCACTGCTCTGTCCAATCTGCAAAACATCATATATATATATATACACACACCACACACAGAGCAGTGCCCAGCATTTGTAACAGAGCACATCACATGGTATCACACAGAGGCACTCAAGTGTTACTTCCCTATCACAGACCCAATCTACATGCCTATCAAGTGATGTTTTTCCAGCAATTACTTTTTGGTCATGCAACAGAGAATTTCAGGGCTCTAAGACTATGAGATAAAAAGCTAAAATTAAACCTGACCCTACATATCAAAGCCAGCACTGTAATTTCAAAGTCAAGGTTTAAAAGAAGTCAAACCATGGTACGACAGGGCTAACAATCAGCTGGTCTATGCAGAAACAGCACTGCATATGCTCAAACTTAACACATTTTCATATGCCTCCATACTAGCTTGGAGGTAACAACAATCATCTGTTTTATTCTTTAAGATACTCATTTCATCTTAAATTCAAATTCTGAAGTGTACTCACTTACTTGGCCATAATCAAAGCCTGTCCCTAACTCATTTAATACTTTTAGAGCAATCCCAAGACCAAGTAATTGCAAATGCAAACTGTAACTGTGGGTTCACCTGCATTCAGTTGATTTGAACTAGTGAGTTTTTTACCATGGGGTTCAAGTAACAGCTTCCACAACATGAAAATAAGATGCTCCCTTCTCAAAGAAGTCTCTATTGCTACTACAATAGTAAATTCTTTCAAAGCACTGTGGAGACTGACCTCTTTTTCATCTGCCAACTGACAGCTACTTTCTCTATGTAATTCTAAATGATTCAATTAGTCACAGAGCTAGCACCACCAAAGAAAGAACACAGATGAGGGGAACACCAGAATCTAAACAAATTGCACATTAAAGGATATTCGTGATATAGAACATATTTAGGAATGACAAAGATCTGCTGGCTCCAAATTCTAGTTCTTGCATGTCCTCTCACCCTCTTTCCCGAAATGAAGCAAAATTAAATAATCATTCTGCATGCTGTCAAGCTGCGGTGGGTTGACCCTAGCCAGCAGCTAAGCATTCACACAACCGGACCCAGCACAAAAAAAACCACCTTTAAACTTCCAAAGTATCCTACAGATTTATACATTTCTGTATCAACAGAAGCTGACCGCAACTTTTCTCCTCAAATTATTGCACCTCTGTGCATTGTATAGAGACAAGTTCTGAAACAGTATCTCCATACGTCTTGCATAGCGATGACACTATTGACACCTTTAGGAGTAGGAGTCTCCCAGGAGTACATGACAGAGCAGCTCCCTCCTCCACCCTAGTGCTCCAGAAATAGACAAGTCATTGCTAGAAAGCATTTTTCAGAAAGCAGAGTTTTCTAAACACTGAATATGGAGAAGAGAACAAGGAGGGGAGAAGCAACTTATTCCTACTAAACTGAATTTCAGAAGCTTAAAAAAGACAAACGAGGTTGAGAATTTTTAAAACAAAAGTGAGCATTGGTACCTCATAAAGCTTTATGATCAGGATTAAAATCAAAGTTGCTTATTACACGACATTAGATTGTTCTTTGTCTAGTTAATACAAATGTGTTTACTCCTCAAACTATCTTTAAATAACGATCCCTCAGGGATACCTGTTCTCAGCCTTCACAAAAGAAATCGAGACATAGTTATGTAAATACATTGAATAAATGCGTCCCACTTCCTTTCCCCTTACCTTTTCCTCTCCCACACTTAAATGCAGCAACACCTAGCGAGACAACTGTGTTTTCCAGCAGCTCTTTTACTTCTTCTTGAAAGAAGGAAACTACAGTTCCTTCGGTTTCTGTAGCTATCAAGAGACCGCCTTTTTTTTTTTTCTTCCCTCCTCCCTCCTCCCCCCCCCAACCAGCAGTGATAGCTGTGTTCCTCTGGGGCTGCTCCCCCGACCCCAAGACCGAGGGACAGTGGGGCAGGAGGCAGAACGCCACCGAGGAGACCCAGCACCACCACCTGCCCTTCGCATCGGCCCACCCGGGAATGTCAGCTACATTAACCCGGCGGGCAGCTCTCGCTCAAACTTTTGCAGTGAACAGCATCATATGCTTACTCTTACTTCCTCATGGAGAAACAGATGACAGAAAAGGAATGAAGCACATGGGTTAACAGCACCTTCATTGTTAATCAATACAGAGAATGTACATTCTGATTATGTTTTACACGCACTTCTAAATTAACACTAAAATTTAGATTTACTGCAGTGTTCAAGTTGCCTGGAAACTTCTGAGAAGCAGAGAATCCCCATTAAAAAGAAAGAAAGCTCTTCCCCAATACAACAACCTACAACGGAGCATTTCTGTTCTATCTTTAAAGGTCATATATATATTTCACACGTTGAACTACTTCTCCAGAGGGTCGTCAAGTAACTACCGAGCTACAAAAAGATTCATAGACTGAAAAGCCAGATAACTCTGCGGTTACGTGTTGGCACATTCCCCTCCCTACAATTCCGGCATTTCACCGAGGTCAGAGAAAAGCTGTCATATAAAACGACTTCATTTAGGACTGGAACAAACCGCCCCCCCTCCCAACATAGCCAGAGAAGTCAGTCGGACACACAATTTAAAAAAAAAAAAATGTTTAAAAGAGAGCCTGGCTACCCTTTATCTCCTTCAAAAGCGTCAAATGCCACCGGGAAGTGGAACAGGGGAGTCAGGCATGGAGCAGAACTCGAAGTGAAATACTTTTTTCAGAAATAAGAGAAGGCCCCCTCCCCGCCCCCACCATACACGCTCCTGCTCTTATCTTCCAGCTCATCCTCTTTTTTCCCCCCACTGAGATTTCCCCACCGGTCCCAACCAACTCTCTCGGAGCTCCCCGCTCAGCAGCGTTCTCCCCAGCCCGGGCCGCCCGGGCCCCTCCGCCCCCGCGCGACCCCCGGGCCCGCCGGCTCACCGTTCCTCAGCTCGTGCTTCACCGTGAGGAGCGGCAGCTCCGCTTCCCCCGAGGGTCCCTCCATGTCCTCACGGGCGGCTCCCCCGCTCCTGCCGCTGCCGTGAGCGTGAGCGCGGCGGCGGGGGGATGTCACCTGGCCCGAGACGGGTTCTATTTTCCAGGGGCGCTCCGGGGGAGAGGAGCCATGCAGGCGCGCTGGGGGCTGCCGCTCTCCCCTCCGCCTTGTGGAAAACGGGGGGGAAAAAAACCCCAAACCTACACCACCCAACAACAAACAGTTATTAAAATCTAGGGAGGCACACGCACGACGGCTTCCCTCCCCCGGCGCTCAGAGCCAGCCCATGTCCTTGCGGCTCCCC
>VZTA01023765.1:0-11902 GCA_013398855.1 Mohoua ochrocephala | reverse complement strand
GGGCAGCGGCGGCCCGGGGGTCTGCCCGGCTCCGGCGGGAGCAGGTGTCTGTGTCCTCCCCGGCGGGGTTAGAAGTGCCGGGAAGGGCGCTCTACCGCGTGGCGCCGCTCTTGGCGTGGGGTTTGGAGCTTCGGGCCCTCCCTGCTTCCCTTCCTTTCCTCCCTTCTTCCCTTCCCTCCCGCCTTCGCCCCCGCGGTCTGGGTGGGAGCGTGTCCCTCTTCCCGAACCCCGCCGTGTGCCTCCCGTTCCCGGGGCACGCCTCGGGCACTGCGTGCTGGCTGTTCCCAATGTGTGTGTCATCTGTCCCAGCCCATGCGCGCAGCCCTATCCCAGGAAAGAAGGGGGAAGCTTGAAATGGTCCTGGTTAGTTTTTGTTTCAGGGTGTGCGTAATCTTCTGGTGACGTTAATGCTTCCCGAGGGAAGCTCTCGGAGAACAATTGTTTCTTTCCATGCTGTAGTTTTGCTCTCGGGTTGAAAATAGCATCATTAGCCTGGAGATTTAAAGGTTGAATATAACTCGAGGTGAGGCACAAATTAAAGCTGGAATGTGCCTAACCCTCATATAGGCGGAACAAAAATGTAAATAATTTTGTGAAGCTAAAACAACAGTTTACAATCTTTCTGCAGTTTTCCTAGCGTTTTTTTAATCATCTAAAGACTGAATATGGACCCTGAAAATGAAATAAAGAAGCAAGTAAACCCCTTTTACTGCAATGTAAGTATTACTTACTGAAAATTGTAACTAATACAAAGTGATTTTGGTGGAACAAAGTTGTACTAAACCAAGTGTGAACGTTCTTTTTTTCTCTTGAGCAAGATTGATAAATAGCACTGGAGCTGAACTTACTTTGCTGTCTTTGTCATGCTTGACTTGGATGTGTGTTAAGAATCGACTTATCAAAATGGATTTTAATAATATTATGTTCCTAAATAAAGACATTCTATTAAAAAGTGGATGATTAAATGCAGCTCCTGTTCAGAAAAAAAAAATATTTCTAACTGCTCTGGTTGTCAGGTTTATTGCTGGTTTTTTAAAGCGTATTGGGACTTTTAGAGGAGAAGGAAATATTTAGGCTGCTGCTGTTCATTCACGTGAATTTAAACCTAGTCTGCTCCCGTTCTGAACTGGCCCAGGCATAAAACAGCTGTGATAGGGAAGTTTTCCAAAGTGAGCGAGGCAGGCCCCAAACTGATCAGAGTAACTGTGTTAGTGTGGATGCAGCACCGAGGGGAACTGGCTCACCTCAGGCAGGTGTCCTGGTTTGTCACTATCGTGCCGTGCCTCTGGCTCGTGCTTGGTTGAGAGTGTGTGAGGAAGGTCTTGGATCTGTCTTTGCTTGTCCACACACGCCCACACAGAAAGTGTTATGAGGTAGCTGCTGAGTTCTGGAGATACGGGAATTTCTTACATGATGTGGAGATTCCGGTTCATTCCTCTGTGTTTTGGTGGTCTTGGGGCCTTATAAAATTCAGTTTTAGGAGGCTGCTCCAGTTTGTCTTTGAAGTAGTAGTACTTTTGTAGAACTTACCTTTACCAACAATTCAATAGTAGATTTCCTGTGATATCAGTGGTATTTTATTTCTCGGGGTCTGTGTGCAATGCTTGAAATACTTCTCTTTGATATAGATTTGCAAAATCTGGTGTTCTTCTGCACTAAACTTGCAGACTCACTTCCTTGGAGCAAAACACAAGACGGTAAGATCAGTTTTTGAATGCACCTTTTGTCAGATTTTACCAATTTATTTAGCAATAGCATATGGGGTTTGAAATCTAGTTTTTAATGTGGTGTTGAAACATACAATTTCAGATATTCAACTAGTTTTGCTAATTTACTGTCTTGTTTACCGTGATAAAGTAGAACTTGGTTTTGTACATTAGTCCTGTGAGAAAATGTTACAACTTTATGTCTAGTAAAGACAATACAGGAGAATACATGGCTGTTAATAAAGGCAGAATGGAATTACTTAAATCATAGACAATCTCCAGGAAAAAAAAAGGATGTTTTTCTCTTTTAATTTTCATGTAATTTTTCCCCTCAGATAGTCAATGCTGTTGGTATTAATCTAACTTATTTTATATATAATGAAAGCTTTGCATTGTTGTTTTTTGACTCTTAAGTGTCTTTTTTCCTTGTTGGTTGATGACTTGGTAACTTAGGTTGAAGAAGCATTGAAAGCTCATGGCATGGGTAAGTGCAAGATTTTTTGCTTCCTGCTGTCTTCAATACCTGCATCTTTCTCCCCACCCCAATGTAGTTGTTTATGAAACAAATGAGAAAAGGACTTTCTCAAGACTTGTGCTTTAAGACCTGTCTTGTATTCTCTAATGATATAACTACCTAATCAATCAGTAATGCGAGCAAGAGGTATGCAAAGTTGATTAACAAGGGCTAGCTAGAATACTAAAAATCACCTACATCAAAATTTTGAGAAACCCTAAAGAATTCAAGACGTTAGAGACCTTCAGAATTTAAAATATACTTTAAAAAAACCTATGCTTCTTAAAGCATGTGGAAATGCTGTTGTATATACTTTATATTTGTTTTTGAAAAGGGGTTAATTCGCTTCAGCTAATGAAGATATTTTTAATACTTTTAATAGGTTTAATAAATCATTAAACCTACTCTGAGTCTTGATGAACTGGTCTAGTTGCAGAAGGAGTGAAGGTCTAACTGTGTTCACAGTTGTTTTCCTACTTTGGTTTCGTGATGCACCAAAATGTATTTACAGGTTTCTACAGTGCACTGCTCTTAGTTTGAAAGTTGTTGTTCAAGTTAGACACAGTCGTTGGACCTACCTGATCTGGGAATTTTTGTTTGGATTGTAAAGGAAATTTAACTGATGGAATATTTAGCAGCTGTATGCTGCTGAAATAAATGTCCTGAAATTCCTGGATGCCCTGAAATGTTTAGAGACATTGAACTTGATTGATCTTCCTCTCTGCCTGCTTCATTGAATTGCCTGACATAAAATAACTTCGTTGTTGTTTGGTGTGAATGTTTTTTGTCAATCTTTTGGAGCATGGTGCTAGTGAAACCAGGGTCATGGGTTCAGTCCTTGTACAGGACTTGATGATCCTTGTGGGTCCCTTCCAGCTCAGAATGGTCTGTGAATCTGTGAAAAAAACCTCTTAGCACATTCAAAACTAAACATAGCTTATTTTTCTCATGTCAACAAAAGCTCTGAGTTTTTTCTAAAGTAGTCAGTTATTTTACCAAATTGTTCTTTCAGTTGTACTAACAATTTTATTTCCACTTCTGTCGGATTCTTTGTTTTCTTTTGTTTTCTTCTTTCTTTTTTTTCTTTTTTAGTTAAAACAGAAAGTTGCTTAGGGAAGAAAGTGAAAACACCGGTGAAACTTCCTGATTTTGGTAAGAATATTTAATGCTTCCCCTCACGCCTCCCCTCACACCTCCCCCCCCCAAAAAAGTGGAAGAAATAAAAAAAATTGAGGTGCAGTATTACAAGTGATCTCTAGATCTTAGCAGGTCATTGAGAATTTATTTCTGTTTAGTTACTTTTAATCTGCAGTCATATTTTGTAAGAATACTTAATTTTTGCAAACCAAATGCTTTAAAAAGAGTGGAAATAAGGTTGGGGGGGGATAATGTTTTATAATAACTGCCTTAATTTGTGATGTGGGACCATGTATGAGCAGGCATTCACTTGTATGTGAATTTCTTCCAGTGCCACTTGAGCCAGAGAAGGACACGTCATATCATGGGCAGACATTGGAAGAACAGCTTAATACGTGTAAAGATTCAGAACCTGCCCTTGGTAAGGGCTTTTAATACTGAAATTGTTTGGTTTTGTGATGTTTGCCTTTAAAGAGTATGGATTAGTTTTTTAAAATGTAAAATTAGGTAATGTGTAATAAAATCTTCTTAAGGTTACACTGAGTACCCCATAGTATGGTGTGAAAGTGACAGATCTTAGTGACAAAATCATTGGATTTGGCCTGGAACGCATTTGATCAGATATCTCATGTTGACAATATGCTCTAGAAACAATCCAAAGTGATATGGCAGAAATGAACTTTGACTTAAAAGATCAGTGTGGCTCTTTGCAATTTAACTACCCATCCAGTGGAGGGAAGGGAGATAGGAGTTGACAGAAGAAACAACTAGGGACATATATTAAAATACATTCCCTTCTAAATAGTTAAAAAATAATTGTTGCTAATATTTTTTTAGATTTTTTTTTTAAATTGTTGAGTCCTGTGTGGTAAACATGAGGCATCTTAAAAACATCAGTTGTGGACCTTTGGTGTTCAAAAAGTCTAGGCACCCAAGAGATAAAATACCTGATGGCTCTAAAAGTCTTCATTGATGTATTTGACATGCAGTAATAATCTTTTCCTTATATGTCAGTGCTTTAAAATCAGTGCTTTTGCAACCGGCACTGATGATTTGTTCCAGCAAACATCAAATTTCCTAAGTTGTTTGGGTTTTTTTTCAATACAGGACTTAATTACATAATAGAATACCGAACAAAAGACAATGTTCCTTTTCTGTATGAATGTCAACTATGCTACTGTAAAACAGGACTGAGTAACATGTTCATGCATGTTTGTGGTTCCAAGCACAGACTGGCATACTTGGTAAGTTCTTTTTTTTGTTTGTTTGTTTTAATGTAATGATTTAAGGAGGGAATTTGTTAGTCATATTTCGATTTTTGAAAAATTAAAATTAAGGTTTTACATCAGGTTTTGTGAAAATCTTTGTATTGCAATAATGCAACTGTGATGAATAGACCTAAAATTCTTCTCATCAATAATGTGTACATCTGTCCATTGCTTGACACTGAGTTTTTAGTTAATTCTGTTTTGATCCACCATTAATGAAATCTATAGCTAAAATGGACTAGAAGTAGATTTTTGACTGATTTTTGTATCATCTAAAAGAACGGGATCAATGAAGAAACTATTCCATCTTTCAGATGCTTTAAAACGAACATAATTATAAATGAACACGATACATATTAGATAATGTGATACATACTAGATTATTAGATACTGTGACTTGGAATCAAGGGGAAAAAAGCCCAGCTCCTATTCTGTTTTGAGGCTTGACAAGCCATGTGAGTTCTGGTGCCTGTTTTATGACGATTGGCAAAGCTCTTGAGGGTCATGTCAGCTCACAAACATTCAAACATTATTATTTTCAATATGTTCAGAGAAATGAGGCTGTCCAGTCTTTGAATGTTTGCTTGAGTATATTGGCTTAAGAGGGGCTTTAACAAAACTGTGAAAGCAATATTCTGAAAAGTATTTGGATACCTCCCATACAAGTCTCTCAAAATTGGTGTTATATTCGACATATCTTAAAGTCACAGACAGCTGAGTTCACATAGTATTTTGGGGCAGTTGTAGGCCTGATGTTGGGTGTGCTGCTATGAATCTGCAGTGATGTCTTTCATAAACACCATGCTGTGTCTGGCCATTAATTCAGAAGTACATGCTGCGTTTTGGTGTTCTCAGCTATTATATTTCTTGCTTACTTGGAACTGTTTCCTGCAATTCTGAATCTTACACTCGTTAACGGCATCTCTGCTAAATTCTTAAATACTATAAAAATATAATAATTCGTGAAGGATAAATTTTATGTCGTGCACCTGAGCTGGGTTAACCCTAGGTAGTGGAAAAGGTAGGAGACTTAAATGCCTGGAATTTGCTCTGCTAAAAAAGGAGCCTCGGGGTCCTGGTGGATAATGAGCTCAAGTAGTGTACCTTGGTGTCAGTGAAGGCTAACAGCAAGCTGAGCTATACTAACAAGGGTCCACCCAGTAGGTCAAAGGAAGTGATTATTCCCCTGTTCCTGATCCTTGCTAGGCCATATTCAGAGTACTGTGTTCAGTTTTGTGCCACTGCAGAAAGGAAGCTGTTTATGAAATTGAGCTAGTCCGGTGGAGAGCTGCCAAGATAGTCAAGGGGCTGAAGCACATTTGTACCATGAGGAGAAGTTAAGGTAATTGGGTTTCTTCTGGCTGGAGAAGAAAAAGTGTCAGAGGGATCTAATAGTAGCCCTCCAGTACCTCAGAGGAGGTTCTTGACAAGGCAGAACCAGACCCTTTTTGGAGCTTCTTGGCAGGAACATAAGTTCAGATGGGATTTTCCTACTTGACATAAAGAAGTTTTTTGCTTTGAGGGCAGTCAAGCATTGGAGCAGGTTGTTCAGAGAGAGGGGGGAATCTCTCTTTCCAGAGGTTTTTAGACCCAAGTGGGCAAAGCCCCATGCAACCAGTTCAGCATTCAGAGTCAGCCCTGTTCTGAGCTGAAGATTTGGCTTCAGTTTCCTAAATTATTCTGTGATTCTATGCATAACCATTTTAATAAGTTCTGCTATGTATATGTAGAAGTTGATTTATCTCCCATGATTATTAATTGTGCTGGAGTTGTGTGACTTAAGGACTTGCATTTATTTTCTAGAGACAGCATTATCCAGAGATAGCACAATCTGATGAAGTTAAGGGTAAAGGCTCTGAACTGAACAGAAGAGTTAGGCAAGTTGGATTAACAATTGAGAAGAAAGAAGGAAGAAAACAAATACAGGTACATTTCTCTTAAGAATTCCAGGAGCTTTATATTTAATAAAGAAACAAAGAATGTAATTTCCATTACGGTGGGCAGATTTGCTTTGGAAGGTAGGAAAATCTTGCTTTTTTAACCTTTTTTACAGGTGCTTTTTGTCATTTTAGTAATTCTTCCAGGATTATTCTGGACAAAATTTCCTTGAGTGCACAAATAATGCAAAATAGCTATACTAATACTTAATCAATTCTCAGCTCTGTGTGTGTGTATAAAGTTAAGTTGTTTCCTTGCTGCTTGGAAACTGCCTTTATAACTTTCCTGAATGGTTTCTGCTTTGTTAGCAGCTCATGGCAATTCTCAGGGGAGCCAGGTAAAATTTCTGATAGTACAGATGGAAGTGTGGGAATTTGCAGATTGACATGAGATTATCAGCAGTGCATGTGACTGCAGAAGTGCCATAAGCTTAAATTCTTAGGGAGCTGCACCTTTAGAAACATACTCATGTGGAGATATCTTCATATTGCTCTCTGTTGATACTTGCACTGCAGTAGTATTCATAATATCTTTGTGGGGACAGGATGTTGGTGAAGTTTCTTCTTGAGGTGCACCTTACCACCACAGCTTATTGAGGTGCTCACTATTCTTCCTGGTGCACATTAAATTTGTTTTCTCCATCAACTTCAATTTCTGTCAGCATCCTGCTTGTTAAGCAGTGTTTCTTGACAAGATCCCTCACTAATACTACTTAATGTGCATAGATGTCTCCTTTCAAAGTGGAGTTCCCAAGGTTCCTGTGTTAAAGCTGGTGATGTCCTGCCCATCTGAAAAAAGACCCGTGTTTCTTTCTGTGTGATACCATCACACTTAGGCTCAAAGATAAGAGCCTGCTCGGATCTTACCCTTTTCTGATAAAAAACAGGTATGGGAAATACCGGAAGATCAAGTCAAGAATGAGTGCTCTAGAAGGGAGAGATTTCAGATTATCAAATCCATTCTGTCTGCATATCCTTCATATTTAACCTCTGCTTAAAAAGAAAAGCAGCTGACTGTTGGCAGCAACTTTTTCATTTGACCTACTTAAATTTCTTCTTGACTTGAGATGGTTTATTTTACCTGAGATTTATATTCATGGATATGGAAATGTTTACTTCCATCTATATTTTGTAGACCTTTTTCTTTTTCTAGGTAGTTTATTACATCCACAGCAAATCTTTTCTTGATTTAAGGACTTTTTAAACAAAGCGTGTGTAACCTGGTTTAATTTTACTGCTGTATCTTCTGAAACCAGCTGTTTAACTTTCTTTTTTTTAAGCTCTAGAAGAAATTTATTTGTGGTAAATAAGTGTCCAGGTAACTAAGTTATTGATTTTTTGAATATCCATTAAGGGATTTACCTGTTTTACGCTACTGGTCATATATTCTTAAAAAAAAATTAAAATTAATGCTAATGAAATATCTATGGAATAATTTTATTCACAAAAACAACTAACGTAAATGGGTTTTATTTTTAGGTGGTTACAGGTGCTCCAACAATGAGGAGGAAATGGCAAGAATGTAAGTGTGCTCAGTGGGGTATAAATTGTCCATCTCTAATTTGATCCTGCTTTGATCTAAATCAGACCAGGGTAGTCTCTGCAGTGCCAGATACCCACCAGCATTTTGGTGAACTGGACAAAAGGAGCAGGTTGGGGCTCTGTGCTTGTATTTCATTTCCAGCTCAGAAAGCCACACAGAATTCTTAAAGCACAGCCATAGCTCTTACCTCTGGAAGAAAATTTTCTGTTTTACCAGCCGTTGATACTCACAAAATTGTAGGAATGTGGTATTGGTGAGACTCCCCCACGCAGTTTAATGTTTTAAAACTCATTGTAGTCCAATGTTGTCCAGGTGGACAGACAGTGTGACTGCATGCCACTTGAGGAAATGGCTAAAACTTGCCACGAGACCCTCATTCTCATTGCATGAAAAACAAAGATTTGAATTGAAACGAATGTACTTAATTTTAATGCGTATTAGTATGTAAATGGTACCTTTAAATAGCTCAATAGAAGTAATGAGATTATCTCAATTAGCAGTGTTGTACTCTGAAGAAGAAAATTAGCCATTTTGGATCAGGGAAAGTGGTCTGAAATAAGCTGAGCCCTATTAAAATTAGATTTCTTGACTGTAACCTGCTGGTTAATGTGTCTAATTTTGCATGTGACTTTGTGGCATTCTACTATATTTATAGTATTTACGTATTTTAAGAAATGCAAGCATGTAATTATAACCAGGGTATAAAATACTTTTAACTTTGTTGCTGATTTGTAGTTCGTATTTAAAATGCTGTCACACAGTACTGCTTATAAAATTAATCTTAGTGTTTGTAAGTACTATTGCACGGGAACAGAGCTGGGTGAAATTGAAGTGCAGCAGTAGAACTGTCCTCTATCAAGATAATATATCCCTTGTGCTACATTTCAAGCATGTTTGTTTAGTTCTCAATGCAGATGACAACCCTTCAAAAGCTAAAGTTCAGCATGTGGATGTGTCCCTCAGTAACGCAGAAAAAACAGATAATAAAAATAAAGATGAGACACTGACAGACCCTACTGAAGGTAGGAGGAAAAATGATTTCTTTTATTGTTTGTTTTTTTAACTTTCACCAATGCATGAGTTATTTACTCTGTATGTACCTGTTCCACATGAAGCTTCCACAGCTGAGTTATAAAGGTGAATTTGCAAATGTGTGTGGTTGGCCTTGGGGTCTGTGGCAAAGGAAAGAATAATCCCAGTGCTTGTGAAGAAAACATTCCACTTTTACTGATTTTTTAGGTTCAATTTTTATTTTATTTCTTCACAAGATACCTTTAGGTTTAATTTACGTTGTCTCTAGAAGTATTCTTTGTTTAGAATATTTTTAAAATTAAAACACTGGAAGAACATTACTTAATGTACTTTTTAATTATTCTAGATGAAAACAATGTTCAGGAGGAGAGTGAAAAAAGGCAGGAAGAGCAGGCAAAACCAAATGAAAAGGTTGAACCTAGTAATGCTCTTGAAAGCAGCAAAGGCAACAACTCAGAAAGGTAAAAGAAACAAAAAAAATCACCACCTTCAAACCCACTTAAATTTACTTAAGGGAAAACGTTGTACATGACAATTGTCTATATTGGATTTGCACAGTAAAATCCACGTCTTCTGAAATTGTGCTCAGCTGTAAACTTCTGTCATCAACAGAAAACCTGGTGTATGTATAGTGACCTCAGACTTTTCTCTGGCTGCAACTGGTTTTTGTCTTTAATTATTATCCTTAAAGTATAGTTATCATGTGCTGCTCAAAATGTTCAAAAAGAACCTTTCCTCATGGTTTAAAACTGCCTCTGTTACAGGTTCATATCAGATAGTTAGGGTGGTATGTGAACTTGTTTTGGAAGGGAAGGACAATCAGTAACAATTGAGGCTTCTTCTTTACAAATTATTTTGTGGAGGAACAAAAATTGCTCTAAAGGAACAGTCGTGTTCTGAAATGGTGAAACTGTGCTTGCTGCTTGTGAGCATCTTATTGGTAACAGTGTTGTGAGTTCAGTTTGAACCGTCAGCCTTTGTGTGAGGAGAACATCTCCAACATTGGTCATCTTTGTGCAGCACCAGGAATCACAGGAAGGCATTTAGTAAGGGATATACATGCATCAACCCAAGCACAGGACTTTTGTTCCAACAATTTAGTTGCTTGGTTTTGCTCTTAATGGCATTCCCTTGGAATGCGTTTTAACTTCAAACCAGTAATCTCTCTCCCAGACATGGAGGGCTAACACCTTCTGCTTGTTTATTATTAAAGGAGAAATTTTCATGTTCCTGACATTTTTGTAGGATTTGCCTCTCTGTGGAGCAGCCATTATGGAAGAGAATCAGTTGAAACCAAATTCAAGTCCAGGTTTATGAACCTTTGTGTTTATTTATTGGCTTTCAAATAACTAACAGTTCTGAATCAGAAGTAGTTTGTGAAAACATGAAGAATAGGAAACAAATAAAAGCTCAGCTATCCACAGCTGGCGATGCTGAGTTCTATTTCTACCTGGTACTGATCCTCATTGTGCAGTCTTGTTCTTTTAAATTTTAAGAACAGCTTCCTTTGGAAGATCACTAAATGTTATTCTTTTAATCTGATTCAGATAGATCCTGGGTGATTATGAGCAGCCAGGCGTTTCGGTGAGAGACTGACTTGGAAGTTTGTTACTAAATTAGGACTTCAGCTTGTTCCTTTACTATTTATTTTTGTGCGACTACTGAGAGATATGAACTCAATATATAGTTTCTTAAAAGAATTAAGATCAGATTCTCATTGGCAGCAAGTAGCCAAATGATGTTTCCTCTTAAAGATTCTGCAATATCTGTCTAAGAATTTCTAT
Organism: Mohoua ochrocephala; assembly: GCA_013398855.1. Classification (NCBI taxonomy): domain Eukaryota; kingdom Metazoa; phylum Chordata; class Aves; order Passeriformes; family Acanthizidae; genus Mohoua; species Mohoua ochrocephala. The sequence continues at coordinate 981 of VZTA01023765.1, read as the reverse complement.
GATTCCTTATTTCTTCATAGTTAAGTTTCTGAACAAGCAGGCACCTGAAGGTGTAAATTATTTTATCATCATCTGCTTTTACTAAACTTTTGAGTCCTAAGAAACATTTCAAGGCAGAGGAGGGCTTAGGCTTGTTAGTCATATGGTTTTGGTTAATTTAAGAAACACCCAGCCACTCTTGTCCCTGGTTCCTGGGCTTGCAAAGGGATAGAATGTATCTAGAGTATTTGTAATGGCAGAACAGCACAAATATGGCATAGGAATGCTTAGCCATATGAATCCTTGTATGCCCAGTATTTGTGTGGCTGCATTGTAAAATACTGATTTTTAACAGTTGAATTTTTAAAGGCAAGTTTGTGAAGTGCTGATAAAAGTCTTACTGTAATTAGGAGCCTTGTCTCACTGCAATGCATACGAAAATCTTACAGCTATTACTACCAATATCAAGCTTTTTTATTAACTCTGGGTTTTAGAACTTATGTTCTAGATAATCACACTAAGAAAAAACCAAACCCCATAAATAATTTTTATGATGATCTGCGTTGACAGGGATTTCTCTGAGGAAATAATATGTGACCTTTCTTTCAGAGTATGTCAGAACTACTGTAGTAGTAGTGTGTCAGGAATTTAAACTGATTATCAGTTATTGGCTGGCTACACATTTTTGCTGGATCAGCCAAATGAATGCTTTTTTTTTTCTATTTTAAGGTGTGAGACCAATAAACAATCAGAGGAAGAAAACAAGGAAGCTGAGGTGAATATTTTTCTGTTAATGGATTACTCCAGTTTCCAAATAGTTGGGGAAATAATTAATATATGATTTAAGTCGTGTTTGCTTACTTAAAATAATATTATTGGCAATAAATTAGTGTACTAATTTAATTTGTTTGAAAACAAACCAGTGGGAGATCTCAAGTCAGAATTATAATTTAATAGGAAAATTAAAATAAATGCTATGGTACAAGAGCACTGACAGAGTCA
>VZTA01023764.1:60544-93081 GCA_013398855.1 Mohoua ochrocephala | reverse complement strand
TCCATGGTGGTGATGCCGGACGAGGTCTGAGACAGCAAGGCGGAATCGATCCAGAGAGGCCGTGTTTAAGCCCAGTGGTCCCCTGGGTTGGGCAGGTCAGGTTTGGGCAGGCGACCAACATGGCCTGGCCCAGGGAGAGGTGTGACGCCCGAATAAAACACCCGAGCTGCCGCAGCTCAGCAGCTCGTGAGGCTGCTGGCGTCTTGCTGGACTGCATCCTCCCTTTACGGGTTACCTCGCAGTCGTATCCCGCAATGTGTATAAAGACACCTTGATCAATATCTGTGTGGGCAGGTGATTCCAGCAGGTATAGGGGCGAGTGAGGGCATGGTGATAACTCGGTAGCCATCACCTCTCGAGCTGGTGTGGATGGCAGAGCAGCTGAACTCTGCAGGGGAAGACAAGCGAAGATGCTTTTTTCTTCTTTACATAGGCCGCCCTTCCAACTTGGCACTGTGTGATTTATACACGCATACAGCTCTACAGATATTATTTACAGTATTAATATTTCTTCTGTTACACCTTTAAATCTTTCTTGGTTCAACTTTAGATGACGCTATCTTCATGCTGAAATGAAACTATTAAATTACATCTCAATCTAAGATGAATGACAACTGTCAAATGAGTGACTCAACAGAGATGAAGCAGAAAGCGCCTGAGATTATGTGAGGCTGATTTATAAAGATTGCATAAAGATTTCTATAACCCCAGCTTCATGACTCAGCATATCAGATGGCAGTAAGTTACAGTAGGTAGAAATTTATTTCTGCTAGAAGAAGGCAAGAAAGGCATCTCTCTCTTTGTGATCAGCTAACTCCAAGCTAATTCTGCTCAGACTGAGCCTCCACGCTGGAAACAGTTTGTGCTTATCAGACGGAAGAAAGCCCCAGATCCTTGCTGCTCGATGCTTTGCATTAGCTTTTAATAAATGACATTTAAAGAAGTTTTTCCTTCTTGGTACAACAATGGAGACATTTTTGGTGCTTTCCATCCTCCAGAGAGACCTCGTTCAAGCACTCTTGTTAAGCCCCAGTCGCAACCAGTCAGACAGTCCACAAGTGAAGGCTGAGCACAAGCTGTGTGGGCTTGGTGTGACCATCATTCAACTCCAGAAACTGAAACTTTCCCCTTGCATCGCTTTGCTGGGATTGACATTTCTGATGTCAGTAACTGCACATTTTCCCACAAGACAGGAGTATACGAACACAACGTTTAGAGGAACAAATTTAGGATTTGCCTTTACACGTAGTGGTGCATATCACTAATGTTTAAGGAGGTGAACGATGTAGGCATACTTAGCTTCATATATCAAAACAGAAAACACTTCCTTGAATGAAACCAGTTGAGATCTTCTCAAGTCTTATGGGCATTGATCAGTTTCCAAAATTTTGCCTAGGAGCAAGCCTCGAATATCCAGTTTGTGAATTTCAGTGCATGGTGGAGCACACATGCAGGAATGTTTTCAGGTTCTCCCCTACAAATTATCTTAAAGTCAATAGAAAATGCAAATTAAAAAGTAGATGAAAGGAGGCTAAATCAAAAGACCAAGGAAGACAAAATAAATTAAAACCCAACAGAGGTAGGAGAAGAAAATCAGAAATGACAGCAGGGGTGGAAAAGGAGAAAAGATAAGAGAAGGACAGCATAAAGCAGGCAAAGACAGACAAAGGAAAAATAATAGCAGTCACCAGGTGCTTATATATGACTTTTCACTAGAAACTAAGTGGGACAGCCAACCTCGAAGATGAATTACAGGATGCAAAAAATGCAACAGTTCCAAGAAGAACATTCATTCATCACTCTTTCACAGAACTAGTATTTTCTACTCCTGCTTTTCAGGCTAACTGCACAGATCTGTATTATCCATAGTGTTACAGAACCTACTGTGCAGAAGAAAATATTAATGTTGTTAGTACCTATCTGGTGTTTTGTGTTCTGGATGAATACCACCAAAATATAGAGATGCTTCGTGAATACGAGTACACGGCTGATCATTTAATAATGAATTGCTTTAGTTTTGCTAGCTCAAGTCACACTTTGAGTATGGGTTTAGTAGGGGTTTGAGTATGGGTTTAAAAACCCATTTTTTAATGGGTTTTTAGTGAGGTTGACAACACATTGCTGGATTTGTCATCTGTGGAGTCATGAAGTAATAGGAGATGGTCACAAACTGCCATTAGTCCTAAGACGAATCACAATAATCTTGCTGCAAGTCTTCAGAAAATTTAGTCAGTCATTAGTGTACATCTAGGTTTGAGTCTGTCCAGTGATGATATCAGGGACTTAAGATTACTGCAGTTTGCTATCACCTTTGGAAATAACTGTAATTAATATTTCTGATGAAACAAAAATAAGGAGACTCAAAAGACATTTTTTCCTTTTTTTTTTTTTTTTTTGGTCTTAATAGATATCTGATAGTTGTCCTTTAGCTTTAACTTTTTCTTTAAAGTCCAAAACATCATCTGTTAGTGATGATCTGTCCTTTGCTGATTCATGCCTTTGGCTGATCCCTTGAACCTTGCAAAAATATCTTATTTGCTAACGAGATTATAATTTTGAGGGACAGACATGAGCAAGACGTGATCCCGCCACTACATTTTGTATGACTCAGCAGCCGTGTGGGGAGATTACAAATTAAAAAGGGTTTAATTCTAACACTGTTGCCTGGGAAGTGAAGACCTTCAGTTTCACAGAAGTCAGTGGGGTTGAGTGCATTTCATTTTAGAGATCTGCTAGACCTGATTCTGTTTAATAATTTTTTTTTCTGTCAGTGGGTCAAATCAGAGGGTTTTTGAGATATATTTGACAGATCATTTTATAGACTGTATCCCCAGGGCTGGTTGTGGATTCCCAAAAGCACCTCAGCTGCAGGAGTGGTGAGGGATAGAAGATAAAGCATGCACACTGCCGGTCTGCATTGTTTGAAAACATCGATGTGTCCATAAACACTGGACATTTTGAACAAAATATCAAAGACAGCCAGAGGGAGTCAAGCAAAGAAGGGAAACCATGCCAGCACATTCCTTTGAGGCACTGATAGGAGCTGGGAAGCTCCTCTGTGTTGAACTTCAGTGCTTGCCTGCAGCTTTGGGCGTCTTGGCTGCCCTAGAGCCATCAGCTTAGCAGAATAAACAGGTGTAGAGCTATCCTCCTCGGTACTCCCCCAGCTCTGTCAGTCTGCACAAGCGTTTACTCACGTGAGTCATTGGCTGGATTTCAGCTGGTTTACTTTTGCGAGTAGTCTCCCATGCAGGCGTATTTGCTGGGGTGACAGACATCATCACAACTAAAACACTTGAAAAGATACTTCAGGAAAAATCCAGTAGGTGGCATAAATAAGCTGTGCATTTTTTTTGGTTTTGTTTTTTTTTTTTTACTTTCATTTGTACACGTGTGCAGTTCTCTTTCATTCATTCCTTATTTTAATCCTTCTTTAACTTAAAGGGAAGCTGAAGTTTTGTCACTTGGCTCTTAAGACACAATCCTCCAGGCAAAGTTTTGTATTCCAAGCAGAGGATTTTCTCAATGTTTTCTGGCAGCATATAGGTTTTTGGGTTGTTTTTTCCCCCCACCTCTATACTGATGTTTCTAACAGTTTCTGTTTTCAGGTTATACTACCTGCAGGTCTCGAACTGCCTGCGCCACAGTAAAAGGAAAGGGTTTCTTATTGGGCATGTATCTGAACCTGAACCTTGCCTTGAAATGCTCAGTATTTACTAGATTTTGTAGTCACCCTTACAGCTGCTCTCTCAGACACTTCTCTGTGATGATATGTAGAGTACTGGCACCAGGAGCATTACTCCAGGTCAGTGAAATCTGATAAACCACTGATGGCTTTTGCTAAAAGTCATTTCAGTCAAGCTGAATCTTTCATTCAGACTTAAGATTTTAAGTGCTTCAGTCTTCTTTGCTCCAAAAATGTTTCTATAGCATAGGCATTTAAGGATAAGGATTTTCAGTATGCTACTTGGTTCTCTTCTCCTCAAACTGCTTTTTTTTTTTTTCCCCCTTCTGGTGCCTGGGGCTCCACGCTCACTGACTGAACAGCTAAAGCAATGTATAGTGCTGCCACCATTTGGCTATTTGCTGCCTTTCCTCAGTGAGAGTAAGGAGACTCATTGGGGTGGTGCTCCACAGCTTGCCAAGTGAGCTCAGGGCTGTCTTTCTGCATCAGCCCCAAAAGCTGCACTGCTTACAAAGACCACTGGTTGTAGCAAGGCGGGAAAAATTGTGTACACTCTTCAGCACCCTCAGTTCATGTTCTTTTCTCTTGATACAAATCCATACCCACTGGGAAGATAAGGTGTCAGGGGACCCTTCTCCAAAGGGTGCAAGGAGTGTTCGCAGGGGGCAGAGAACAGCATCAAGTAGGAGAACAGGCCTGCCATAGCAGGTGACATGCCTTAATGGCTACTGAAGCAGCGTGTTTATTCACACTCTGCTTATTGATATTCTCCCAATAAGCACGGGGAAAGAGAGCCTTCACATCTGTAACTTCAGATGAGCCACCACTGAGAAAAGCGATGGGTGCCTAAGCAGACACGTTTGTTTGCAAGACACACACTAATCAGAATCTAGAGTTTAATGGTCCAAATGTCAGGGTTATGGTAAAAATTATTTATGTAAAAATAAAGAAAAGCCTGCCTGTTACAAACAAATGGCTCTTCCTCTTCATGGCTGCGAGCCCAGCCAATGAGATTGGCCCACACTGCTCAATAAAACCAGGATTAACTGGAAACAAAATTCACTTTGTTAGATTATGCCAGATATAATACAAAACCAAAGCAGTTTTCAAATTCAATGAAGCAAATAGAATGGAGATACTTAAAAAATGCATATGTTTATCATGTTTCCACTCTGACTAGTTTTACTAATAACATGCATAAAGAAGGGGGGAAAATTACCATTTTTTACACTAACACGTACATTCTTCGTTTCCTCATTTGTTCATGCAAATTGGAATAATTTCATTGCAGACGTAAAGGCTGAAGAAAACACCCTGTCAGCCACTTGGAAATTTCAATCATTGTTAATAGTTGACTTGGATAGCTATTTGAAAGCATTATTAGGTCCAACGTATAAAATAGAAGTTAAAAAGCAAGTGTGGAGAAAACCACTGAACTGCTTCTTCTCAGTATTCATTGTTCATTTTAGGCACACTTGAAAATTAATTGGATCCAGTGACTTAGAACATTGAAGATTCTTGCATGACTCATTAAGCTGACATTTCTAACATTCCTAATTCACACAGTAAGAATGATAGAGTCGCATAAGCCATCTATACATTTGAGCTCCTTCATCAGGGTAGGACTACTGAAGAGAATGCCCTTGGTTTTGAATATCATCATCAATTCAGCTCTAAGACATCTGTAATGGAGCTGAGTTTGATAGACTGCCAGAATATGAAAAACTAAGCACCAGCATCTTAAAAATAGGCAACACAATTAATTGCTAATTTTTTATTTATGGTCTTTAATGTTTTAATGGATACAGTTAAATTTCCACTTCACTGAGCAAACCAATTGGTATTTAAAGGAAGAAATAGATCATTTCAAATTATAAAGCACTTGCTTTATTACCTATGCCTTCTCTAAATGGTGCAAGGTTTTGTTATTTTGCATTCTTGATCTTCAGAAACTTAAAACTGCTGGAACTCTGTGATTCTGAAGGATGGTTGCAGCTGAGGTAATGGAAGGGGTAGGTTTTGCTATGTCAATTTACTATCCATCCAGTTTTTTTATTGGTGTATTATTATTTGTTGCTCCTAATTCTGATGCTCAATAGAAGCAAGGTTATTGTTACACTATCTCCTTCTGATTTATTTTCATCTTTTTTTCCTTAAGCCTAAATAAATATATTTTTCACATAATTTACTTCTCTCAGGGGAGTATTCTGTGAGACTTCCCATTAAAATCAGTGAGTGTAGCACACATGCTTGAGAGCAAAGCGTTGTGCTGCTCTTCCCCCATTTCTTCCCATTTCCTGTGGGAAGCCTTTCAGATCCACTCTGTGGGGCAGGGGTGTCAGAATTGCCTCCAGAAACAGCTGAGCTCTTCCAAATATTTTAATCAAAGTCAAATGACTGTTACTTAATCAGCCGTGCTGTGAAATGACTTGATGTGAGCTGCTGACCTTTCGCATCTCCTGGCATGGGAAAGAGGCTTTCTTCTTCGCCTGCAGCCTCTCCCATTCCAGCCTCCATGCCTCAGAGCCCCTAGAGCAGTTGGACGGTTCAGAGGTGGTCCCCAAATGCCACGGACAGTGCGTTGGGTCTTTCCATCTTAAAGGGTTTGTGTTGTCATCCCACCTTCATGCTAGGAATCCAGTCCAGAGAAGGGACCTAGGAGATCTGGGTCCCAGGAAACCTATGCCTATCGAGTAAAGCTTTACTTAGTGCTATCAAGATAATCAGAGCACTTAGTTGGCTTCCTTAGGCAACAGTTTTCTTCTGTCACTTGTGTGCCGGTCAGCAGTGTTTGGGTTGATGATCTCTGCACATCATATATGCACATTTGGTAATTAAGAGTAATTGAGGTGCTCTGATACTATTGGTGAGAAGCTGGTAAGGAAGATGACATACTGTTACAAATGAGTTCAAGTGCCAAGCTATTAATTTTAATTAGGCTGGCTTTGTCTAGACACTGAGATACCTTGAAAGGTGGTGGAAACATTGTATAAAAACTAATTAGACACCTTAATTTTCTCTCATTCATATGCAAACAGGGCCATTTGCAGATGCCAGAATAAAGGTGTCCTGAGCCCAGCTCAGCCATCCCAGCTAAGTGCATGAAAATATTCACATTGTCTGAGTAAAATCTTTTAAAATATCCTCAGAGTTTGAAATTGTAACAGATAGCACATGATGAGGTTGAGAACAAAGAGCATCTTCTCTGCATGGTTGTTGAAGTCATTATTTTCTCTCACCTAGTTTTGAGAAACCAAGGTATGGAGATTGCCTTTTCACTGGAAGGCAGCTTCTGTGAATTCACAATGACATCTAAGAAGAGTGTTCATTAGGCACCTAAGGTAAGTAGGGTACACCTCTAGTATTGCCTGAGTCTCTATTACAAACGTAATAGCCCATAATTCCTCTCTGCAGGACTCAGGGTGTTCTACTGTCTGAATGATACATACCTTAAATACCTGCCTGGATACTCACTTTGCTTTATGGCCCATCAGCTTGCTGATGTTTTGGTCCTCTGGGTGAAGAATACATGCCTTAACCAACTTTGAGTAGCTGTTTATTCTTATGTGCTGCAGTGAGATCCCTCCTATCTTTTTTCAAAACAAACTTGAGGAATAAAGTGAAAATTACACATACAGACACACATGTACATGGGGGTTTTTTTCTTTTTTTTTAAAAGAGTACTCACTTGGTTACAATCATGATGTTGTTAAGGTAGGAGCTGTTATCAAGGGTGGCAATGTTATTAACAAAAAATATCTTGTACTTATCTTTTATTTCTGTTCAAAAAGATATCTAAAATAATTGTAATTATCAATATTAACTTATAGGGGGCACCAATTAACTACCTAAGATGGTCAAAATAACTGATGTCCTAAACCAAGTCATATGAAATTGCACTGTTGAACATATTTCAGAAGTGGACCAGCGATGGTGGTGGTGGTAAAGGGAGACAATGGAATACTGGAATTCAGGAGTGGCCTCAAAATGCCAGTTAATACAACCCTTTTGCTAGCAGGGGACAGAAGGAGTGACTTCTGCACACTTAGTTCTGTTTGGATGCTACTGAAGTAGTAGGAAACACACCCTCATTATGATGAGAGACTCATTAATTTACTCACCATCAGCAATGCTAGAGAGAAGTATAGGAGGTAGGGGTAGAAGAGCTGCACATTTCCCCTGCAATTCTGGGCGCGTGCTTTGCTCAAGGCTTCATTTAAAGTCAAGGCTGAGTTTCCACATGCAGTCTCCTCTCTACCTTTGTCCCACCAGTATCTCAAGAAGAGACACGGCCATTCAGGATGACAGCCTAGGCATCCTTGTGCTGTTGTTTGTGCTTTTTGTTCAGCTTGAAGATCAACACACTCAGCTCTGCTCAGCCACAGAAGTTTGCTGTCTGTGGAAGGCAATCACCTACTTCAGGTACTTTCAGGCAGTCTGTATTACATTTCAGGATTAATTGTTTGGAATAGCTAGTACCTCAGCTCAAGTATTTATGTGTTGGAGAAGCATGTCCAACTCAGCTTGTTTTTGTGTTTGTCAGTAACAATGCATGCCAGCAGCAGACCATCAGAACCCCTGTTCAGGTACATGGTAGATGATTTTTTTCAGGTTTGTTCCTGCCTATGAGGAACCTTTTTTTCTTGCAGGCTTGAGGAGAATAATACACAAACCTTTCTGCAGCTGGAAAAGAGTTTCAGCCATCATCTTCGCTGCTGTAAGTAAGGGCAAGTGCCCCTTTTGATCTGCCCTCTGGTGAGGGGTGGGGGCAGGGGATGACCTGTTTGTGTGAAATATGTCTCCTGCACCAGATTCCATGGCAGGTGATTTTGTTCGTATCCTCAAGAAAATCGTCATTTGAAGAGAACTTTAATTTCTAGAGCAGAGGTAGATCTCAGAGCCTGGGTAGCCATCCAGTACCTCTTGGGTAGACTAGTTCCTTACAAGTGAAAGAATGCCACCCCCAGGGATTTCTCAGAAGGTAAAGTCAGGCCCCTCAATTTCTTCCGTGTTGACTTGGTAGAAGAGCTGTAGAAATCCTGTGGTTTAGCACATGGCAAGGTTCCTTCCTCTGCCAATGGAGCTTATATCTCTGTTAGTAGTTGTTTTACAATGCTCATCCCTTCTTCCAAAGGCAGTTCTGGGCTACAGGGCACAGCACTTTTCCATCTCCTGACACCAGATCTTAGGAGAACACTGCTTGGTCTCTTTGAACAAAATTTGGGTAGAAAGCGGTGGGCTACTAATTCAATGTTAAATTAGAGAAAATAGTTGAGACCAAGATTTGCATATGCCAGCTCATACATGCAGCCCCGATATGTCAGCAGTTGAAAGGGGGTTATTAAAAGAGGAAGAATGATTGAAATAATACCAGAATACTGAAACAAACAAACAAAACCCCAACTCAGCCAATGAAAAAACCCCAACCCAAACCCAAAAAGAAACACATAAACAAAAACCTAAACCTCAACAAACCCCTGTAACTAACTGCTCCGTCAGAGGATCTGGCTGTCTTCCTCTGCACGCCTGCAGCGGTGCTGGATTTATCCTGTCTGCAGAGGTCTCCCCACTCCACAGAGAAGTCATGGGGGAGGCTGAGGCAGACGAGGGAGGGGGACAGACAGCATTTGATAGGTTGCAGCTGGGCTCTCCATCAGATCTACAGGGCACAGTGAGAAGGCACTGGATGATTCTGTTCACCTAGCTTAAAGGAGGCATTTACAGTCCTGTCTGTAGCATGTTTTCAGAAACTCACACACATACCTATTTTCATATGAATTTGTGTCTTCTTTGCTTTCAATTCTTGACCGTATTCTGACCAAATATGAATTGTGTGAAGGCCAGAATAGGCAGTTACCATGTGAGACAAAGATGGAAACAAACTCAATAATAATTTAAAAACTCACCCACATTTCCCAGGAACTAAAACCTGTTTTTGCAGAACTAACCTGGAGAACTTTCTGTATCTCTTTGCCTGTCTCTTTGCAAACCATCTGCATGGCTTCTTATTTCAGCACTCACAGAATGTGAGATGTTCTAAATTCCTTATTTACAGGATTTGTCTCTCATCAAAACAAACCTACCCTTTTAAACTTCTTCCTTATTTTCAGCTTCCAACTTTTTAGCAGCTGTTGTTTGCTCTGTTGAGGGTGGCAGACTTTGGACCTGTCTGCTGGGGACACTGTGACTGTAAATGGTGTCAAGTTGCATTACATCTTCCAGTGTCAGGTGCCTCTGCTCCATCTGAAATGGACAAAAAATGCACAGACCATTTTTTGTTCTCATCACACTGCCAATTCTTGTTTAAGCAACTCTCTGGCAAGTTCTCTCTCAGCATTACAGATTTCCAACTTTCTATTTTGCCCACAAATACATAATATTTTTCCTCAGTTGCTTCAGTCTTGCTTTGCTGAAACAAATCTCATTTTGTCATACTGTGTTTCTGATCTCTCCCAATCTCTTTGTACAGCTGTTCTGCTCACAGTTCTCCCAAATCAGCTTCCACTGCAGAAGGCATTAACACACTTCTTGCTCCTCCTGCTAGGCTAGTGATGCAGATTAAGCCGCCACAATAAAGGGCCCCTGAACAGATGTATCTGGTTGGACTGGAAAATTCTCATGATAAATTTGCAAGAATGAGTGCACGGCGGTGGAGTGCGGGCAAGCAATTTCCAGGGCCAGCCCCTGCCTGCTCACACCTCCTCAGTACCAAGGGATTGTAACTGTCTGACTCCAGGTCTCACTCACCCTTGGGACTGGAGAAAAGTTGCCTTTCCAGCCCCAGAAAATGCCCAAGAGCAATGCAGAGGTGCTGCAGGATGACTGCCAGACACAGCAGGTGGCTTTTCATGCCTCAAAGAAAGGTGTGATACCATAGCCAGGAAGTAGAGAAGGATCTTTCCTAATCTGCCAGTTCCGCCATGACGTGCAAATGAAATCTCATCTCTTCATCTCAGTGAAGTTAATGTGGCTCAGTGAGGAAGGACAGTGTTACTGGGGGAGCATGAGCTACCTTTCCAGCTCTGCAGCTAGCCAAAGCTCTAGAGAACACAGCAAGGGCTGTTTCTGCAGCAGTGCTAAAACCATTAAGTGAAAAGCTGAAAAAAAATGACCACTACATCTATTAGAAATACCTCTTTGCTACTTACATTCAGGTCAGCACTTAGAGATTCCAAAGCACACACAAAGCTTTGAAAAAAATGTTACCCCTTATATTATCTAAATAATAATCCTGCAAATGGGTGTAATGGTGGAGTACATGAAGATTGAGGTTTTTTCATTCATGGCTGAATGTATTTAATATACTCTGCTTAAGTATAATGAGACCTTTATTTACAGGTCTTTATTTACAGGTATAGAAGTCCTTGAAGGGCAGTTTTATATTGCAAGAAATATCTTGAAAGGCAGTTTATTTTTTCTGGTGTTGGCTAACCAAACATGCACAGATATGGTTCTCAAGAGGAATGGCTACCACTCGCCCCGTGGCACGGGGTGAAGCAACAAGGCACCGGTGGGTAAAATGACAGAGAGAAAAAAAGGTCAATCAAGCTTGCCTGCCATGCTCCCACTTGCTTTAAAGCCCCACGTGAAGTGCTCACAGCAGGTACCAACTACCTAAAGACTCCTGTTTTCCCTAATGACCCTCTCATTCCTGAGATCTCTTCAAGGATGATGCATAGGGTGGGGATTTTGGTGTGTGGAAACATGCTTTTTCTTTCAACAGGAAGAACTGAAAATAGTTAAGGAAATAGAACGCTTACAACAGAAATTTTGACAATTCATTAATCATCTATAGTAAGGAACTGTCTGATATATTGACAAAGGTTTGTTGTATTGGGTTTATATAGCCAGGTTTTGGTAGCAGGGGTGCCACAGGGGTGGCTTCTGTGAGAAGATGCCAGATGCTTCCCCACATCCAACTGAGCCAGTGCCAGCTGGCTCCGAGACAGACCCACTGGTAGCCAAGGCCAAGCCCATCAGTGATGGTGATAGCTCTTTGGGCATAATATGTATAAGAAGGGGGAAAAGCTGCTCAGCAGCAGCAGCTAGAGGAGATGAGTGAGAACATTTGAGAGAAACAGCTCTGCAGACACCAAAGTTAGTGGAGAAGGAAGGGGAGGAGGTGCCCAAGGGGCTGGAGCTGGGGTTCCCCTGCAGCCCGTGGTGCAGACCATGGTGAGGCAGCTGTGTCCCTGCAGCCCGTGGAGGTCCATGGTGGAGCCGAGATCCACCTGCAGCCCGTGCAAGACCCCATGGCAGAGTAGGTGGATACACAAGGGAAGCTGTGACCCTGTTGGAAGCCCGCTATTGAGCAGTCTCCTGGCAGGACCTGCGTATCATAGAGAGAGGATGCACAGGTCCTGCCAGGAGACTGCTCCTGCCTGCTGGAGCAGGTTTGTTGGCAGAACTCGTGGCCCTGTGGGGGACCCACGCTGGAGTGAAGAACTGCAGCCTATTGGAAGGATTCAAGGTGGAGAATTTGTGGAGGACTGTCTCCTGTGGGATGGATCTCATGCTGGAGCAAGGTAAGAGGAGGGAGGAGCAGCAGAAGCAACTTGTAGAGGACTAACTACAATCCTCATTCCAGTCCTCCTGTGCCACTGGTGGGGAGGAGGCAGAGAAATCAGTAGTAAAGTTGGGCCTGGGAAGAAGGGAGGGGAGAGGGAAGGTGTTTTAAGATTTGGGGTTTATTTTCTTGTTATCCTACTCTGATTTGATTGGCAGTAAATTAAACTAATCTCTCTGAGTCTGTTTTGCTTGTGACAGTAATTGGTGAGTGATCTCTCCCTGTCCTTAGCTCAACCCACCAGACTTTCCTCTCTCTCCCCAGCCATCTGGGGAGGGGAGTGACTGAGTCGTTTCGGTGGGCATCTGGCATCCCGCCAGGATCAACTCACCACAGATGTATACAGCTGTAAGACAATACTACTTTGAGCATGACTTACTGATGTGCTTTGTTTTTGTTGCCTAACAACGTGGCAGGAAAACAAATGTGCCGTTTTACAAACAACTTTAAGAAGTTGTTACAATCATCTTTGGAAAAAAAAATCCACCAACAAAATCTTGTGTTTCCCCATTAGTTTCTTACAGATAGGTTCCTAAATATTTGTGCAGGTAGCATGCAATTCTGCAGCTCCTTAAACAGCACTTTGCTGTCCAGTGGTGCTCAAGGTACATTGGATGATGTTACATGAACTAAATAAAAATTCCAGGAACTGATGGAAAAAACCAGCAACCGAGTGGCTCAGCTTTAGCCAGGTGCTTCTGTTCAGTGTATGCGTGCACAAAGACACAATGGCCAAAGTGAAGTAAAACAGGCAGGAATTTTTAAATTGACTTCCCCAGGCATTGCATTAAGTTGTGAATAGTAAAGGCTTATTCTTCCACAATTCCAAAGTGAAATACGAAACAAACCTGAACCTGCGTACCCCTTTCCTCTAACCTCACTGTGGCCACTTCTAAAAGCATTTAATGCAAAACCCTCCTTGCATGTCTTCCAACATTGCTCCTTGGCCCCTTACTTCTGTCCCTTGTCCCATATCAGGCCTTCAGAGACAGGCCCAAGCATCACCATGTGAACTGAACAACAGAAAGCATCTCTTGTTAGTAAGGAAATGTTTGTAATTAACACACCTGAGTGCCGGCAGAAGAGCAGGAAGGGATGAAGTTTACAGACCTGCATGCAGGCACAGAGTCCACTGAGGAGAGCTGTCTGCAGCTGCAGCAAGAGCATGAATGCTGTTTTGGCCAGCTTTGCTGGTGCCTTTCAAAGGCAGGAAGATGCCTGTAATGTTTGGGCTGCTTCCCTTCCAGGAAACAGCTAGTCGTGTGTGTCAGGGATTGACGCCAAGGCTTGCATTAATTCACGCCATGGTTGAACTGGACTTGTAACAGCCAGACTTCTCAGCCAAAAGTATCAGACAACAGGAGAAATGGACTAAAAAGCTATTTCTAGAATAACTTGAGTTCTTCCAGCCGTATCAAGAAGATAAAACCTCTGAAAGTATGTCTTGCAAAAATGCTTTCTTCAGTTGTTGCTTTTAGATGAATATTCTGTTGGCTAATTTCCATAATGTAATACTCCATTACCAGTAACTCTCACCTTTTAAGTGGCAGACTCGCTTAATGTATGACAATGTATCTGGAGAAAGACAGTGACAGATTTTACAGTCTTGAAAAAGTGCCAGATCTCTCATATATTCACTGACAGTCAGAGTTCAAAGGTGATGACAACACCATGCTTGGATATACTGAGAGTCAATCATCATCTGACCTGAAAAACAAATGCCAGCCAGAGTGTGTAGGGGGAGCTCAGGTCAGAGCTGGTATGCATGGTAAACCCCTTAATCCCAGCACCAGTGATAAATGCCATCCAGCATTACTAGGTGGAATTGAACTTGGCTTGCAGAGGGCATCAGTGGATACAAACACTTTTGGGAACCTCCTAACTATTTCCTGGGGAAGGGCCCGACTTCCACAGCATGAAGTGCTTCAGGTGTCACCTCTTGGAGCTGGCAGAACCATTTAAGAGAACAAAATTCTAAGGGAAGTAATTATTCTTTATTTTCTTTTTCTTCTTTTTTTTTTTAAGTGTTTAATCATTAAGTCTACCCAAATAGGATTTTAAGCTAGAAATGACATTCACTGACTTTAGTAAAATAGTTACAAGTTAATTTTGTGCTTTTCACCTATATTCACTAACACATCCAAATTTTGGTTCCTTTTGGCAATCTTCCTGATACGGCATACCACGATGGCCTACTTCACCATACAGCTAAAACTGGGGTCACTTTTCTTTAACAAGGCATTTTAGCCCAGGAAAACGAGAGGGCGAAACTGAACATTGCACAGAAATGCAGAGTTCACAGCTTCATCTAACATTTTCTGAAGCTCTAGGCAGTTAGTTTCTTCTGCTTACCAGGAAAATGGCACCTAAATAAATCCAGGCACTCCAAGTTGCATAATCTGACATTTGTATGGTGTCAGGGTGGTCAGACTCCTCCACAGATTTCTGTCACTTAGAAAATGTTTTAATTTCTGATATACCAGTTCTATTCAGGGGTGGGGGAAGAAAACAAAAGAAAAAAAGAAAGGAATGTTTATTCCACATTACTCTCCTTATGCTTTTCTTGCAGGTATTAAAGTACATTTGGTGACTCTCCCTGTGTCATTAGTCACCCAGACTACCGGACTAGTTGTTTTAAACCCTTCTATCTGCACATCCAGGAATCCCATCATGCCCGTGACTCCCACTGATTTGTGCAGGGAGAAACAGAAACCTGTTCCAGCGTGGAAAATAACAGTCGTGGCCCTCTGCTCTGGAAAGCTATATTCATGGGCATTTTACATTCTTTTTTTAGCTCCATTATGTACAAAAGAGGGGGTTAGGCTACAGTTTGTACAAATAGCATGTGCAAATGAAGCTCAGTAGCAAGGTAACAGCACAGCAACAGAGATCAGAGTTTAAAAACTATTTTTGGGGTAAAGATCCATTAGACATGTTACTAATTAACCCATTTCCTACAGCAATACAGAGGCACTACTGAAGAGGACATTATCAGATGGCTCAGCACACTCTTTATCAGTCAGACTTTGGAGCATAATCTACATGCTTTAAAACTGCCATCATAGCCTCACAGAATCACAGCATATCTCAAGTTGGAACGGACACATGAAGGCCAACCCCCTGCTCCTCTAAAGACTACCTAAAACTACTGCCATGAGATAAAAGCCAGAGTTAAATGTATGATCACTAACACCCTTAAAAAAGCACAAGTAGTCTAGTTTTGGTTAACCTAGTGCTAAATAAAAATTACATTCTTGGTAAAACTGAAATTAGAAACCTCTTTGTGCTCCAAATTCTGTCCTGGCAGTACGTCTCTCCGCTAGACAAGAATTTAATCCATGAGATACAGGCAAGCATGTATAAGTAAGTGAACTGGATTTTCTGTAAAATTAGATTAAGTTCTGGAGAAAGATTAAAGCAGTCATCCATTTTCTCCACTTCATCAGCTTGATTTGTTTATCTCTAGCACCATGTGTATTTTAAACTCATGAAGACAAGAACAGATTATCTTGCCTTTGCTTTCCAGACAGTTGTTCGAAGTGGGGCAGGAGATGGCCCAACTTTTTCAGATCAACAGATCTGAAAAGGACTCAAAAGCAACTCTTGCCATGCCCAAGCCAGGGAGATCCAACTTGCACTAATTCTGTTTAACGATAAAACCACCCAGATCCTAAGGGAATGAGGAATTCATTGGGAAGCCTGCACTGCTGTTGTGTACTATGTATGATGCAATCTCAGGTCATTGGGTGGATGCCCACAGCTCAGCTCCCTGCTACACAGGACAGCCTGCACTCACTGACTTGACGGATGGCAAAGCGAGGGACACTTTTCTGGGTTTTTTTGGTTTGGTTTTTTTTTTTTTTCAGCTGCTGTTCTCTTTGCTGTCAGTCTTGTGTCAGAGGGAAGACCTTATTTTCACAGTGACTGGGCTTGTTGGGTGATGTACCTCTATACCTAGCATGTAGGATCCAGGTGAGAGAGCATCCACACATTATTAGATGCTAAGTGAAGAGTGAGACAAGAAGCTGGCCAGAGAAGTGCAAGAGTAAAAACTGACTGACCTCAAGGGGTGGGGGGGCTTGTTTGGGACCACTATGCTATGTCCCCCCCAACAGACATACTTCTGCTCTTTGCCCAGCAGACACTCACAAGCACTGGGGTACTAGCCTGGCACTGGTCATCACACCATACCTGCAGTGCTGGGCCAAACCAGGCCTGACAGAGCTCACAGAAACTTCTTGGCAGGCCGAGTCACCCAGTCAATGTAGGCCAAGTGAGAATGGCTTCAGTGGGCCCCTATCTCAAAGGGCCTGTGTAGGAAAAGCTGTTTGATAAGGACTTAGGGAGAGAAGGACAAAGGGCAGAGAGTAACAGAACTGTTCAGATCCCTTGAAGGAAGGCACTGAGGTGTGTTTCTGTCTCAGCATGTAGGTCAGAACTGACAAGGATACATACGCACTAGCTTAGGACTTACTCCAATGCCATCTAAAAAGCATCTCCTTCACCAAGCTGCCAGGACTGTTTGTAAGATAAAGCTCAAAGGCTTTTATTTCAGTTGGTAACTACTTTTCAGTTCAAGTAAACTGCTTAAACACACTCCTTCAACACCTCCCCAAGATGCTTCGCATGGCTGAGAGAGGTCACTTCTTAACCAAGCAGCAAAGGGTGCTGCCTTGGCAATACGTGCAAGACCAGCAACGGCAGATCATCTTGGGCAAAGTTCTTTCAGTCAGCGGGAAAAAACTCATGTGGGCGTTGTCCAGTCCTCCCTGCCTTGATTTACCAATTTAGCTTGTTTTCCTGCTGCAGTTGTAATGTGCAGCATTTGTGGAGGATGACAAATCACAAGTAAAACAGGAGAGGAGTAAAACAGCATAATGAAATTTTATTCTGAAAATACGGCAAGAGTCTAAGGCACTTCAAACATTTCAATACACTTGACTAAAGTGAATGTGACAAGGTAATAGCATTCCATAAATATGCACCAAGAACTACACTCAATTCCACTCAAGGGGAATATACAGCTGGTACCTCTAATTTTATTCTCCAATAAACATGTATGGAGCTTATAGACTGACACAGTTAATAAAAATATGGTAACAGGACATGTAATTCTTCATGTAGGTTTTAATTATTAAGGAATATAAAATGTTGAAAATACTGTGTGAGTTAATTTTATAGATACTAGTATCTTTTATATAAAAAGTTATACATTATCCCCAATTAGCAACAACTTATTTAGTGAACTTCAGACCTGACAAGAGGCTCTATCCCCAATACCTACCCACTCACCCACCAGCTCAAGATCCACGGAGCTGACTACATAAGCAACTGCAACTTCTGAATTTCAAAGTAATTAAAAACATGAAAATCGTGCTGGAATGAAATTTATGAAAAGTTTACCGTGATGAAGTCTAGGCACAGTAAATACATTTTAGAATGCCTAAAAATAAGCCCCTAGGACACACCTGCATGGGTAGCTTTAGAAGTCTTAGTTTGCACATAACATACGAAAGGATAATCTACAACAAAGAAAAACAGGATTTACGCCAGTGTACAGAGAGATGAGTATGCGAGCAAAAGAACAGTCCTGGCTAAGGTTCTCCACTGAGCACTACTTTATACTTGCTTCAAGTTTACAGTTTTCTCTTTAGCACTAGATCTCTGCTTTCACTTTGCTGGTGAGTTCAGGCACAAGACAATTACATTCAGTATCTGTCTCAGTAAAACAGTAACATTTAGCAGCTTAAAGATGGCGTAGAGATTTTTTACAGATATTTATACACTACTACTCAAACGTGGCTCTATGGGCGGGACCAGGAGATGTCCTTCTGCTAAGCCTAGGCGTGCCCTAAAAAAGAAGAAAGAACAGTTAATCAAAGAGAAATTATTCCAGCCAGCTGATAGAAAACACAACACTCAAAGTTACTCTGTTCAATTCCTTACCTTTAATTGTACAGATTATTTGTTTTTTTTTTTTATTTTAGGAAGAAAAGTGCCAGCTATCATACAGCCTACTACTGAGAGTGCATGTTGTTTAGACAGTGAAATGTTTAGCAGCAGTTTATCAGGAGAGTGAGTCAGGGCTAGAGAAGAGGTCGATAGCTGCCAAAACACCTAGAACAACTATGTTTCATTTTCCAGGTCAATAATTATCATTAAAATGATACAACAGCACCTCTGCACACTAGCCAGAATCAGTGAACCTTGCTAGTGAGCTATCTGTACCCTCTGGAAATTGGGAGGAGAAGCAGGAACTATCCCTCGGCCAGGCTTCAACCTTCTGCAGTCAACATGCATTTTAAAAAGTACACTCCACTTAACAGCACAGAAATTATCTTGTGAATAAACTCAAAATTTCATGTGCTGTACTGCTGTACAGCTGTCAGGGAGTAAGTTTCTTGTTTACATTTCGCTATATTGTTCAGCAGCAGTGAGTTAAAACATAAACTACAGGAAGCTGTGTACTAACCGGTGACTGGGCTTTGGAAAAGTTGACGTGGGCGTAAAGGAGAACCGCTATGTCCTTATGTCCAGCTTCCAGGGCTATTGAAAGTGCTGTGCTGCCATCCTGAGAGAAGAAAGGAAGAAACAGAATTAGTGCTTGTATGCTTTAACAGATCTCTTAAAGCCCCATCAGCCCACAGAGAAGTGAAGTTATTAAGTGGAGGCCCTACTGCTCATACAGACAGGTTAATTTAGAGTCTTGTTTAATTTCTTTTGTTTTAAGCCTTGCACTGCTGTTTTATGAGGCAGTCCAATTGTCAGAGCCTCATAATTTCTCTCAACGAGGAGTCTCGATTATTGCTGTGGAAGAATGAGCACACCGTTATCACAGTAACGTTACATGTAGTGCTGTGTAAGACCAGAAGATTGGGCTGTCTCAGAGAAACTACAGTGTCAGTAACAAGTAGAAGAGATGATGAGGGAGGGAAAAATGCTAGTCAAATATAATGATAATTGCTGAGTTAAAATGATAATTGTTGTGGTATAGCTCCTATCAACACTAAGAGAAATTGCACTCATAATTCCAAATGCTCCTTGATGGAAGTCTAAATACAAACAAATGGCCTTTCCTAGTCAAATACTGCCACCTCAGTTTCTCAGAAGATACCATTGCTTTCAAAAACCCCAGCTCTTGAGGGTTCTAGAAGCAAAAAGTGCTTTAGCTGAAAGAGTGTTTTACTGATCTGCTGTTTTTCCTTTGGACCATGTTTGGTCCAGGAAGAAGTAGATGCCAGGAAACCTGTGATGTGAACGTGCTGCTTGTTTCACTGCCTGGCTTTAGGCTGTTGCGCACAGAAGTTTCTACAATAATGCCAGTATTTGAAATGTCTCACGGGGACAGAGCACATGTTCCAGCCACTGCCGTAGCACTGGTATTGGAACAGTTGGCAGCAGTTTTTAAATGGTAAACCCTTTTTCCAGCATGGGACACAATGGACAGCGTCCACATGGAAAGTCTTCTTATGAGACTAGAGGGAGCAATTATACATAAATCTAATTGTCCTGAGCAGGCAGGGAGCTAGCAGAGCTGTCTACTACAATGTGATATAATGCACGACAAATGCACAGAAAATACTCTCCAGTCAACACAAGTTCTTAAAGAGAGGCGCTGAATCACTAGGACGATGCTCAGCTTACTATGGACCATGCAGACTGGAAAAGCATCACTGTGACACTCAGAATAGCATGGAGAACGCCAAAAATCTCAATCTCACAGCACAGACAAACCCATGAATAAGCAGCTTGGGAAACTGTGCTTGGGAAACTATCAAACTGGCCACAGGAATAGTTAAGTATCATGTCCCCATAAAGACTGTTCATTATTGATTTCGTATCTAATAGTGCTAACAGCATCCAAGCAGCAATAATCCAGATTGCCCCCAAAAATGTTTGTTAGACTGAGGTCTTCTTACATTTTCCCCTCAGGCCAGATGTTACACACCGCTAGCCCTAAGAGCAACTGAGCTGCCTCCTGCAGCAGGTGACTGAATGAAGAGAAATTGTCTTTGCCTCTCTGCAATAGCTTCAACAAATAACCACCCATCGCCCCCACCAAATCTCAAACCCAGGCTCCATTTCAGTGTTCAGTGGGTAAAGCAATAGGAAGAAAGGAAAAGTACTCAAGAAATGTTGTTAACAAGAACATAGTACTGGCAAGAAACAAGCTAAGTCAATGTTTCCAAACTTGAGAACTCTATAGATAAAATTGTCTGCTGACAGTGTAGGCTGCAATGATCCCTCCAAACAAGAAATATGCAGGTGTCTCACTTGGCACTGAAGTCACAGTCTGTATCTGTTTATTGTCAGGACAGTGTAGCTTCATGACTAAGACTGAAGCTATAGTCTCAAAAGTCATGGTGTAGGAACAGTGTGAACATCCCGTCAAGAGAATTGTAGGGCTGATGTTTGCCATGGGCACAGAAAAGTAACACAGCGAGGCCTTAACTCACCAGATAGGGTCCTAACCGAAAACTGGAAAACTCCTTTGAGAGGAGGAAGGAATGTGAGAGGGAAAGATGTTTTAGTATGAGCTAACAAATGTTTTTTTCTGTTCTGGCCACTGAACACCTACAGCTAACCACAAAAATAGCTACCAGGTAGGTCTGTCAGAAAAGTAAGAATACTAGCCAAATAATCACAGCACTTGCTACCATTAAGCAGAAGATTCATGCGGTTGGTACTTTGACACTCTGAGTCAGACATTCACCCAAGCAGATTTCAGAAGCACTGAAAGGCAACTCACATTGTCCTCCAGGGTGCTGTTACACCCAGGCTGAGCCAGCAGAAGCTTAACAATCTCCACATGTCCGTGCTCACTAGCGCACATCAGAGCCGTAGAGCCCTCATCATCCTGGATATTGACATCTGCACCACAGGCCAGTAAAGCTTTAACCATGTCTATCCGGCCATGACTCACAGCTAGCATCAGTGCAGTCTGACCAGCCTGCATGGAGAGAAGAGGAAAACCCAAATAAATACAGACACAATCAGTGACAAAGCATGAACACTTTTTTTTTTTTGACACTGTGTTTCTTCTGGAGGAGGAAAAAAAAAGTTATTTTGAAGTACTCTCAAGGCTTTGATTGCCATTATTTAAACACCTTTTATGGATCATATATCCCACATTCACATAGCTATTTACTGAATTAATGGAAGATATCCAATCTATTCTCAGATATCTGTAGTTTTTTCAAAGGAGCAAAATGCTGCAGAATTTGTAAATGCCACCCAAAATTCAGTAATTCAGTTCTTTCACACACTAATCAACCTTCATTTTTAGAAGAGGTCCAGACCTAAGGCTCAACCATTCTTCCACAGCTCCATTTTGTATACAGCAATCAAAAACATACATGAAAAACCCACAGATGATGAAAGCACATGAGAGCAACATCTGAGCCGATAGAACAGGGATGGGAGCATGGAAGGAACAATAAAAAGGCAGGAGGAGTACAGCAGTAAGAACTGCGCCTCCTGAACCGTTTGACTGACCTGGCTGGCTTTAGCATTCACGTCCCCACAGCTGAACAGTTCCTCCACTATCCTCATGTCCTTCTCTGCTTCCACAGCTGCAAGCGCAGCAAGCATGATGGGGGTATAACCAGCCTTGTTCTGATGATTTACATTACAGACATCTGCAAAGGGATGACATAATTTGTTCAGAAAGCAAGAACCCAAAAAGCAGTAATTGTGTTAATCAACTGAATAAACTGTCAGTAGAGCAGCCTATAAAAAGAAAAAGTAGCAACTGCTTTCATAATGGATGCAATTCAAGGGAAGGTGGAGAAGAAAAAAATAAACAGAGGAGCTCTTGAGCCTGAGAAAGAAAAGAATTATTTTGCACTATGTGTACAACACAAGAGACGGCACAAAGACATTTTATATGTTATCACTTAGGGCTTTATTTGTACCTTTTTTTTTTCCTTTTGTAAAAGCAAATGGTCTGAAATTTGACATGATATTCAGAAACATTGTCAGGAGAGTCCTTAAGCTCTTCTCCTAAGGGCATTCACACTGCAGAATAAAAATGGTCCACCAACATGGTCAGTGGAAAAGCTATTTCTCTTCAGCACAAACATTTTCCTGCAAATGGTGTTATTTTAAAAATCTCCAAGTGTATTTCAACATGTTTTGGAGCTGCCAAAAAACCGCCCCTTTAAACTAAAGACTGCTGCCAGTTCTACAGTGTATTTGACCATGAACAAAACTGCTCTGGGAGCAAATGCAGGCAAGTCCTCTGACCAGTGCCAGCAACTGACAAGAGTCCTCCTTTTTGTTCAAACCTTGCCTCTAGTCTGTCTCTGTTCCTAAAATTCTGCAGAAATTCAGCAGTGCTTATTGGTTGACTGGGCAGCAGAGTTTTCAGTGTGCTCATTGCATTGGAAAGCAGGGACTCAGATTTCCATAAACATTATCTGTAGACTAGGGGTTAAATTGCACCACAGGTATCTTAACAAGCAAAAATGGTTTAGGAAATTTTTCAGACTTAAAGGATTTTTTTTTTTTCAGTGAAAAGAACACTTCAGAAGCAATGCAAGTGCAGATGTAAGATACTGCAAATTTTTTTCATGTTCAATAGACATCAGTGATGATACCTTATAACCAGTAGACCAACACTACTTTCCAGCATCACTTCTGTGAAGCCCCTGAAGCCAGAGAACACAATACTCTGCTACATGCATTACATCACGAGTAATGAATAACTTTTAGAAGTGGTGTGCTCCAACTCTGACTAGACTACTTCAGCAGAGTGTGTTTTCTGAGGTCACATTCAGCTCCTTTTCTATATGGCTAGTGAGTGAAACTGTTCTCCTATTTGTTCTCTTGGTGACTCTGCTTCATGCTGTGGAGGATTGTCCACTCTTCCCACCAGACACAGAGTTCTTGGACTAAGAATCTACCTGTGATATAACCACACTGCAAAGCTGACCACAGTGACCGTTCAGACACAGTCCAGAGGAAGTTTGTTGAAACCTGAAGGAATCTGCCTATTTGCAAACATTTTCCAAGTGCTGTCATGAGCAGTGTTCTCCTGCAGAGAGAAGTACCCGGCACTCATCACAATTGTTAGATTTTACAGGTAACACCCCAGGTGTTCCCATAGGCATACACTTGCAGCCATAACCTACAGGAGTCCTGACTTCCAGCAAGAGGTGAGCATGTTCCTGCTACTCTGAGACACCTAGGGAAGCAGAGGGGCAGCTCCCTCCCACCACACTGTGCTGCAGAGCCAGCCCGCCCCGTTTCACCACGCTCTTGACATTCCCTGCATTCCCCTGCTGTGACTCACTCTTCCCAAACACAGACTGCCTTCAAAAGGACCAGAGATTTCAAAGTGCTCTCTTTCCTGCTGAGGAAGTCTCTCCATGTGTGACACATGTGCTAGGTTATCAAAGCTGAGATTCGTATCATTAACAGTCTATTTTATCTGATGCTACCCTCTGGATTTATTAATATTGGTTGGCTTACACTCCAGATGTGTCATTGGCCTAGTTAAGCTTTCACAACCAACTGTGACAGGTTTTTTAACTAGTTTAGAGAAACAAACTTCACTCAGGGAGTGAAACCAGGATTAAACAGATTAAACATCCAGCCTGGGACCAGTTCCAATGTGTGACACCTTCTGCGGGATGCCATCTGGCACACTGCATGTGGGGAGCAGATGCTCCAGAGCCTCCCCTTTGCCACTACTCTCTCTGCACGTGTGTTGTAAGAGGATCAAGAAAAGGAAGCAACAAAAGCAACTACATGAAGCAGCATCACATTGCTTATGGACTAGGAAAATGCTCTTCTGAGACAGAATGCCATATTGCTCCAGTTTCTCGGGAAAGCAGCATAGATGGGTCAATGTGGTGGCCAGAAAAAGCTTCCGCACTGTTCTAGATAAAGCTAGACTAGTTTGCACGTTTAAGACAGGTATACCTCAATGGATTTTCCTCCATCAGCACCCTACAGAGTGCTGAGCAGCAGCTGTGCTGCCTCCAGAGAAAACTGCTGGAGACTGGTGCTGCTGAACTTGGGACTCCAGTCCGAGAGTCAGGAATCTACCTATCTCAACTCTGTATGTAATTTTTTTAAGTGTTTTTTTAACTTCGAGAAGCATCACCTCCAAAGCTAGCACTACAAACAAAGATTCTAGACCACCTGTTAGTACTACAAACAAAGATTCTAGACCACCTCAGTGAGCCACCATATAACTGTTAACAGTTGAAACACCTGCTGGAAGAAGACCAAACTTGACTTCTAGCCCATCAAGAATTTCACCCATGAGAATTGCAAACCCAAGAATAATTAAAAAAAAAAAAAGCAAACCTACTTGCATCCAGAAGAAGCTTCACAATTTCAAAGTTAGAATGTGAGACACTGTAGTGCAGAGCTGTGTTTCCGTTTCCATCTGCCATGTTGATGATATGTCTGAGGACAGCAGGAGAAATCTCTTCAAAAGCAGTTATGTAGTCTCCAACCATTTCAGGGACAGCTGACTTCTGACTTGAGACACGAAACCACTCATGCTGGATGGTATTTAAACAAAACCTCTGCCGAAACCAAGACAGAAAAATTTACATATGGACAATCTATTTAAAGGATTTTCCATCCCACAAGTCAGCAGTGCAGGTCAAGCCTTTTTTAGTCCAATGTGGGAAGAAAGTATTCAGCTCACAAACAAGATGTACAGACTGAAGCTTCCCCTCTGACTGTAGCCCACTTTAAAACACCGATTGTTTACTTCCTCTCATTTCACCTGACTTTCAGGAATGGTTCACCTCTGAGGGCACAGAATTTTGGGATGAGAATACTCCCAGAATTAACGGTTATCAAATACTGGTGAACAGAAAAAAAGACTTGCATAACGATTTCCATCAAATACTTAACTAAGCTTCTGCATCACTGATAAACTCAAGACTTTCTCACTGGACTTAAACAACATGACAAGTCAATTAGGCCCAGTTCTGAGGCACAAATTATCAAATACACAAAGTATATGAGAACTGGCTAGACAGCAGTTCTGAAGAAGAAGAGCTAAGCATTACAGATGATTACAAACTGAACCCAAGACAGCATCATCACACTGTAATGTGAAAGGTAAATACTGTTTTGGGGTGAATAAACAGATTTATAGCTTGCATGGCATGTGATGCAGCCCCTTCTCTCTGCCTAGTACTGTGGAGACAGGAGCTGGACTACTTTGGTCTGATCACTGAATGACACAAAATATTTGGTTGAAACCAAAGTTTCAAAGTTTCAAAGATAAGCAGCAAGAATGAACACAAGTCAAGGAAATCTGACCTACTGGGCAGACAGGAAGGACTGGAGATGCTCTGCTGAAAGAACTGCTGGGGAAAGGAACCCTGTAACATTTGTTTCAGAAAAAAGAAAAAGAAGAAAGAACCTGTTCTTCACCTGAGGGCTGGCTGGCTGTAGTAATGAGAGATTTTAGTTGCAATGAGAAGACGCAGGCTACACATTCAGGATAAACTTTCCCATTGGTATGGACTGAGAGTGGAGGAGTAGGAGCCTCTGAGGCCAGGTGACTTGTCTGTTGCGACAAGGTAGGAAGAGCAGATCTCACTGTGAGCCAAGAAGGCTTCCACAGTCACCACCAGCTCTGACTTTGAGATGCTTTCTCTGACCTGGAAGGACTACCATATCCTCCTCATAAACCCTCCACCTGCAAGGTGGCCAGTAAATTCAAGTGCAATTTTGCAGAGAAGACACTCAGAAAGCTTATCTAGCCTCTAGGGAAAACACACCAGTAGCTCTAGAGGTGGCCTGTGTCTGGTAAAGAGAAAATATTCTACACACACCAGTACTACCTATACATCTGTACTACATAAATACATTTACAGAATATTTTACATCAGTGCTACTATAATGTGATGTATGTATTTTGTAAACATAGAGTGCTAAAATGCAAAAGTGGCCATAAACTGACACAATAGAATTTTTTTATTATTATTTTAGGTAGTACTGAGTGCAAAATACCACTAAGAAACTATTTTTAGTCACAGTATCACACACATTATTAAATAAACAACACATTTTTAAAATTCAATTAATCCATCGCATTCAAAAAGGTGCAGTCCACAGCTCTTTCTGGTGTAAACAGCAGCTACAAGAGCTGAGTATGCTGGAAGAGGTTGGGACGACTTACACAGATCCTTAGCCACACTGACATTTAACCTGTTTGGACAAGACTTCTCTATCAGCAGACAGACAGAGGACAAGAGCTGATTAGTCTGCAGCTTCCACCTACAAAGCACTACTTGTGCTGGAAAACACTTTAGGCACAAGAAAGGAAAATATAAATTCAAATTACACTTCCAAGGCAGAGATCGTCATGTGGTTGT
Organism: Mohoua ochrocephala; assembly: GCA_013398855.1. Classification (NCBI taxonomy): domain Eukaryota; kingdom Metazoa; phylum Chordata; class Aves; order Passeriformes; family Acanthizidae; genus Mohoua; species Mohoua ochrocephala. Next base: position 66,479 of record VZTA01023764.1, on the reverse strand, counting down.
GCCATTTTTGACACTTTCAACTCCAAGTGGGCCTAAAGCATTTATTGTTTGAATGCCTAAACTACTCCTGAAGGACAAACACAGAATTAAAAACTGTCTGTCACAACTGTAGGAAACAACCTTTCAAAACGTTCCCTGGACCACAGATGTCAGAACTGGACACAGACGATACTACTGCGTCATACAGACAACATCATTGTCTTTAAGAAGCTGCAGATGCTCTATAGTAGAGGAGAATGTCACTGAATTGTTGCCTTTTGTATCACTGCACAAGTGTAACAAATGCAAAATTCAATTTCATATCATTAAGCAGCGTTCCTTTGCTTTCAGATCGCCCTCACAGAGTAGCATAGGCAATTCCTATATGAGGGATTTCAAATAAGGCAAATACAATTGTATTTCTTGAGACTTGAGTATTTAAGTATTAACAATGAATCCTCCTTACTCTCTGTAGCACTGATAAAAACCACCAGTGCAGTGAACAAGACAAACAGCATCCCTGTGCTTAGGAGGAGGCAGATCACCTAGTGTTTCAGAACAGACTCTTGAGGGTTTGTCATAGGAAGCAACAGGCTCCTCACCCCCTGCAGTCTCCTAATGCCAGGCCTGAGAGCTGCCCACAGCAGTGCTAAACCCAAACCAACACAGGAACAACACAGGAATGCACAGGTGTGTTGAACTGCACTTTCATGTTACTATTTTTATGCGTGTGCCTTGGGACAACAACACTGAAGCACACAAAGCACAAGTATATTCTCTGGATGAAAGCGTCCTGATAGAAAGAGCTTTGTGACTTGCAGGAAAGATGAAATCCCCTTCTTCCTAGCCACTGTGGTGCTGGTCCTGTACAACCAGAAGTTACCCCTCCCTGAAGTTTTCCTATTGCATCTCAGAGAGACTTTTGACCTGTATCGCTTACCACGTCTTTGTTGGTTAATGCCTTGGGATCATCAATGTTGTTTCTCAGCAGGTTGCAGGCAGAAAGCATCTTTTCACTTAGCTCGTATCTGAGGGAGACAGCAAAATACATAGCACGTTTCAATTTTTATCTTAGCATTTCAGTATAGAAACATTTGTTTTTCTGAAAGTTCTCTGGGAATTAAAAGTTTCCAGGCAAGCCATCTGCTCCCACCACGCAGAAGCCACGCTGGCAGCTCTCCTCACAGACACTCCCTTCACACTGAATGGAGATGAGTGTGGGAAGAGCAACAGGAATGGAGAGTGGGAAACACATCACTTTTGTGTTCTAAGACTTGGCAACCCTTCTAGTGGAAATTCTCACCTACTGCTGTATGACTGCAGAGCACACATTATATGCTATGTGCTTTGATTACTTGATTAACAAGGAGCAATGCCAATAGTTGTGATGGAAACAGAATTAAGCAGTGGGAAACAGCCCAAGAGGTGCCTCCCTGCCAGATCCCATTCACTGGAACTAGCCTTTCTCATCCCACCCACTCTGGAAATCTACTCTCTTTCTCCAGCCCTCTTTAATTTTTACACTTCTACTCCCTTGTCATTACAAATTTCAAAAATAAGGTCAATGCCTGTGCCACATGTCATACCAGGCTGTAGCCAACCATCCTTGCCTACAACCTGCACAGAGGATAATGGCAATTTTTCCAGAAAATTCTCCCAAAAATCAGAGAAGCTAACACACTCATGTGTGTAAGGTGGGCATTTTAGCCCTCACGGGTTACAAGCCAGCTGCTAGTGCTTCCAGGGTAATGAAATTCTCCACCACTGCATGGACCATGGCCATGCATGGCCACGTGCCCGGCCTCTTCCCCTTCGGAGGGCATTGCCAGAGCAGTTAGCTTGCAAAGAACAGGCTCTTTAAGTACACATGCCTTTCTAAGCTGTCCTGCTGCTCTTCCTCCCAATCACCCCTTGCTAGTGTAAATATAAATTAGAGAGCTCTTTTGAGAGACTGCCCATCATTTTATGCCACCTGTAAAATAACAGGCTATCCTACAGTACTCTATAGAGTAAGCTCAGGGCTCTTCAAAACACACAGCTCCAGGGCTTCCAAGCTCTTAATTATTAATTTCTGCATCTCTTTTATTTAACAGCTGACAATTACCGATAACTTGACGCTGAGCTACATCTCCAGTGAAACATGACATTAATTTTGTTTTAGTTCTTTTACTGTTATTATTCCACCTACATAATTTTCCAGGTTAGCACACTGGCAAACCCATTTTCTGTAAGATAGCCCTTCACGGTCTCTGTTTATACTTCCTTTTGCCGTTCGCTAACAAAGAATGAGTAAAAACTCACCACACCACTGCTTTCCATAGGCCAAAAAAGCACAGCCTTATCTGTCAAATCCTACCTTACACAGTCCATTAAAAGCAATTTGAAAAACACCTTAAGACATGAAATGCCGAACAAGTGCGTGATGGCAGCCTTGAGAGTGTATTACAGTATACAGTCTTGTATCGTATGAAGCACGTGAGCTCGGGGTGGACAGTGCTGTACCCCATCTTCTTCCTGAGTACACCAGCCGTGGCTGAGATGCTGTGCAAGGTGCAAATGCAAGATGCACTCCCAGCAGGCTGCTGACCTGGTGTGCACAGCTCAAGATTCACTTGTTTGCTTACGGACCAGGATGTTAACAGGGCACTGCCTGCTCCCAAGCGAGTGCCAGTTGTGGCCTGAGAGAGCCCCTGCTGGGTCTCGCTGTTAACCAATCATTTAAAGTCAGTGGGGTCAGCTGCTGGAAAGGACGCCCTCTGACACCTTCTTCCTGCTCACACACAGTCATTTTGCCAGGAAACTGCCTCTGGCTACCCACTCGAGGAGGAGGGAAGTGGGCAGCAGTTGGCCAGCGATGTGGCTGATGCTTTCTCCACCAGCATAAGCACAGCCCACACAGCTTGCCCCATGCCACGAGGCGGAGGTGACCCCCTCGGAGGCACTCTCTGGAGAGGGTGGGCAGCCTACCTCTCTCTGATTTCCACCTCCTCGGCCTCACACTCTGGGAGGGGACCGTCCTTCTCTGCCCCCACGGCGCAGACCTCCGCAGCATGGGGGGTGGGCTGCTTCTCCTCTGTGTGCTGGTTGCAGGGGTACTCGTGTCCCTCGCACTCCTCCTCCGAATCTGAGGAGGAGCTCTCCTCGGAGCTGGAGTCGTCGCTGGACGTGGTCTCATACCTACAGGGAGAACGGGCAGGGGCAGAGGTGCTTGCTCAGTGCCATTCCACCGTGGTCAGTACCTGCTTGCACTGGCACAAGTGGAAAAATGTCTTGCAAAAGCTTAGTCCTCCTGTTTTCTACTCAGACCTCTTCTACTCACTGAACTCAGTGTTAGTGGCAGCTGACACTGTCATTATTATGTACACAGCGTGTAATGAAAAAAGACCAACCTCTTTTAAACATAAGTCTTAACATTTTGTCAGACCTTGCCTTATGCCCAAAATGAAATTACTTTATTCAGAGTAAACTGTGTTGTTGCCTTACTAGGCAGATATAAGCAAGGAAGCTAACAAACCTACGATAACATTCCCTCGCTATATGTAATGACACTTTTAGCTAATATGCAGGAGATCAGGTAAGTGAGATAATTAGGCTGTGTACTGCACAAAGCATTTGCACTGAAGAAAAACTAATCCGAGGAAAGGGCTAGGAAAGCTATATAAAAACAATTTGATGAAACCATTTTAAAGGTCTTTGCAACATTCTTGAAGGGCAAGTAATATTTTAAGAGAGGACAATTTTCCATACTGTTCTCTGTATTTGTGTAGGAATGTTTCTATTTTTATTTAACACAAAGCCAGAAAAACTAATTCTAGGGCAATGGCATCTCTTGCTGTATTGTTTAATAGTATAATGCCGTGCTTGTCAGCTGCCAAAGACATATACGAGTTTTCCTTACTAAAGCATTGCCTGAGAAATGTCCCCACGGCTGTCTGAGGTTGTTTCATCTTCCTGTGATAAATGGGGCAGCAATCTAATGTACAGGTATTTGAGACTGATGCCATATATGACTTGCAAGCACAAGAGGATTAAGAGGAGCTCAGCTGTTCCATTCTTCCTTCCGGTCCTTACACTCAGCAGTTGCACCTCAGCCTGAAGGACAGGCCAAACCTGTGCATGTGCTCCTGGGTTCTTTCTCTTCTTCCCACTGCAGAAGTGCTACAGTGACAGATGTTTTGGAGACAGGTCTCTTACCCGCCATTAATGCCGACAAACTGCAGGTTCTTCTTGGTGTTGCTCAAATCCTTCTTCCCGTCCCTTTTCTTCATGATAGATTTGAGTGTGTTCTCATTATTAGTACATACTGTTAGAAAGGGAGACAAAGCACTCGTATCAGTATAAATCCACAGCCACCTTTGAATGCAGCAGCATTAGATGATTTTTCAAAACAACTCTCTATTTTTCAACAGCTCTCTGTTAAGTTTACCATCTGAAGCTGGGTTTTCTAATATTTATGTATATGTGGCCATAGTGTGACATGCACATTGGAAATACAGAAGATCAGCTTCAAAACAGCTCTGGAAACTAGTTAAGCCTAACTTTCCCATCTTTAAACATGCCGCTAATCTTCATGATGCTTTAGAAAACTCTAAGAAAAGACATGGGCTTTTTGTTTTTCTTTGCTATCTGAGAAAAACTTTTAACACTGAAACTGGTTATTCTGTTAACAAAATCTTAATTCTTAGTGTCAGAGAGCAGCAGCTCCTTGCCAAAATGAACACATTAATACAGACAGCATGTTTAACAATACAGACAGCATATTTAACCAACTATTTAACAGGGTGGATAGGCTCAGTCAAGAACGGTCTTTTAGATTCAGTATTCATTGAAACAACTTTCAAACCAATCTCTATGCATAAGACAGGTAAAACACACATAAAAATTTAAGTATTTAAAAAAATAATTATTAACCCTTTATCTTTCAGTAGATTTTTCTTATGAAAACCCTGAATGGCATTTCACTGATGCGCTACAATCTGCCACTTAAAACCTAACCGCTGCCTGCAGACACAGGGTCTCACACTGTGACTTTCCCCTTAGCTGCATCTTTTCCTGCTTTTGCGTTTTTGAGAATACTGAGAACCTTCTTTTAACTGTATTTCATATTCAGACTCCACCAGCATGATGAAAGGTGAATGTGAGCCACTTATTACCATAGAGACCTGAGGCAAGCTGATCATCCGTCAGGTTAATTGGAGTGAGAGCTTTATCCTGAGAAGAAAAAGACTTCCTTCCCCGAGCAGCTTCCACCAGGGGAGTCTTCCTCTCCTCCTGAGTGGGTACAGTGTCCTGCTCCAATTTCAGCGTTCGCACGTTTGAAGCTAAGTGTGTGTTTGCGAGTTGGCCATGAGGGATGTACTCCAAAGTAGCACCTGCCAAAGAAGACAGTAAGCATCACGGAGGAGTCAAACGAAAATACTTCCATCAATACTGTGATCAACAGAAAAAAACCCAAGCTGGAAAAAAAAGGGCACTGCTTGTGCTTTAAAATACTCTTTTCTGAGGACCTAATAAGAAAAAGACTGTGATTGCTTTCAGAAAATGCAAAAAAAAAAAGGCCGTGAGCTTTTCTTTTGATAAAGACATACAATACAAGGACAAGCTATAAAGATACTGGCTTTAAAATGCATGAAAGGAATGGTCCTTCCTTTTCCTTCTCTTTCAGTATGAGCAGTGACCTCAGCTCCTGCCACCCTGTCTCGGGGTGGACTCACTGAGCTGCTCCTCGATGACATGCCTGAAGAGCACAGCACATTCACAGGCTCTGCAGGTCCTTTCTACAAGAACAGTAACCTTTTCATGGTACTTTTTTAAAAAGAAATGTCATTTTCCATGAAAGCAGAAATTTTTCAGGAAATTTTCCTTTTTTTCCAGTACTCTAACTAATTCTGAAAACTATGTGCTTTGCCCAGTTACTGAGACAACTGCAATGAACTCCCACACACTACATTTCTTT
>VZTA01023764.1:47054-60507 GCA_013398855.1 Mohoua ochrocephala | reverse complement strand
TTTTTTTTTTTTTTTTGGACAGGATTGTACTGAGCTAGTAGTTTTCTTTAAATCAAATTCCAAATGTTTGGGTTATACTTTTTTCCCTCGCTGATTTGCTGGCATTCACTCACTTTTTCCCTTTGTGTATTTAAAAGGCAGTGCTAATTACGCACAGACTTTTACAGATCCCCCTGGAGTTACTCCAGCTGTGCTATTGCAACTGCTCTACAAATCTGCACAAATTCTTTTGTTTGTGGAACACACTGAGTGTTTTTTTACACACGTATGCCTCCCTAAGTGATCCTGTTAGCATCCAAAGAAAAAAAAGCTAAAGTTTAACTTGCTTTAAGCACGATCACTTTTTTCTTTCACTCTCTTCTTGCATCCACGATGTGTGCCTCCATGTTATTTTTTGCCTTTGTATTTATCAAGAATTAAGGCACAGCCTCCTCATTCAAATACGAGTAGCACTGCACAGGGTGCTAACACACTGTAGTAAGGTAAATTCCAAACACTGATTTTTAGACACACAGCTACATCTCTGTCTAGCAAGCTGTTCTTGTTAGACTGCCTTTCCCCCTTGTTACTTCACCTCAGTAAATTTTTCCTACAACAGGACATAATGAAGCTGATTTTTCCAAACACTGTCACTTCCCAGCAGCTTCCTCCTTTTTGCTCCCATTCCCACCCAAGTATCTGAGTTCCCAACCACGTCTCACCCCACATGTGTTTCCCAGGGCACCTTCTTCAGCTGTGAGACCTATTGCCCAGTTCCACCATTGCTTACAGCTTCTCCAACATATAGGGGAAGAAGCTGTCTGCAGGGAAAGGCACGCAGCAGGGTATCGACAGTTATCTCACTACAAGCACAGCAAAAAAGCTTTTTCTTAAGAGTGAAACGTGTGTGTGTGCGTGTGTGTAAGAAGGCAGCAGCCTCCCAGGGAGGGCCCCCTGGCTAGCAGCAACCCTTCTGGAGACATGTCTGAGCACTTGGACACCCATGAAAAGCAAGAGGGAAGTCCTGCCCTTGCTTCCCCACCACTCTTCACTTTGCAGCACTAACTTTGGTCGGGTCTCTTCTCAAAAGCAAGCACCATCCCTCATCCAACGGCTGAGGAGAAGAGGGCTGCCAGGGTGATGGAGCATCAAGCCAAAACCAATGATTTTTAAACTCCCTTAGCTGAAAAACAAGGGAACTGCCTATCTGCTTGTTTGAAGTGGTGACAGGTACATTTAAAGAGTACCAAACACAGTAACCACTTCCAGCTGCAGCTGGTGGTGGCTGCCTGGGCTGGTTTTACCAGGTCACCCCTTCTGCTCCAGACTGGCCTCTGAGGACATGGGAAGGAGTGGAAGAAACCTGCTCTGAAGCATCAGGGATATGCAAAGATTCCAAAGATGCCCAGGTTTGCTTTCAGCAGAACAGTCTGCATCCTCTGCCAGACATCACAGTTCTCCTACAAAAGCAGCTGTGACAACCACGGCGTGTCTGGAGGCACAGGTGGGCTTGTGCATGCCAGAGCTGAGGGCAGGCCTCTGGCAGGGCACAGCGGGGCTCCAGCCTAAGGTGAACCAACAGCAGCACCTGGTGCACCCTTGTCACCCCCCCCAAAGCCTGAACCTGAATTCCCCCAGGTGTCTCCCTCCTGCCCTGGGATAGGCAGGAGAGGGAGCTGCAGGGTAGGACAGAGAGAAAGGAGGACAGTAGTAGACTTCTCTCCCCTGACTCACAGCCTCTCCTCAACCTGCCACCAATGCAACAAGATCTCAGTAGGTTCCCTCTTCTGGTTCATGAATCATTGGCTGAGAAGCACCACACTGAATTCGGGATATAGGGCATGATGCCCATGCCTTCCAATGAAGAAAAAAAGGGTTCTGCTCAGCTGGCCCCTGGCACCTGACAAAAGAGGATGACATCAAGACTCGAGGGCAAGGAGACAACATTAGGCATTAGGCAAACCGGTCAGAGCACTCATTCTCCCTGCAAAGCTCTCAGATGTCTACACTTACTACAGTACCCAATGATGAGGGGAAGAGAGCTTTGGGTCCAACTCAGCATTAATGCTGCAAGCTGTTAATTAGCATTTAATATCAGCTCCCAGGCCTTCCCCTTTTCAAGACAGCCAACATAAAGACGCTCGGAGAGCACCAAGTCCAATCACAGAAAAACAGACAGAGGAAGGTGCTGTGCCACCCAACATTATGGTCAATGATTTAATAGATTAATCTACTGCTGTGCGAACCAAAAAGCCAAGCGAGCAGAGTTCCTTCTTCCTCCAACAGAACTGCAGGGCCACTGCTGGGGCTGGAGGTAGCGTGCACCTCTCCAGCGTGGAAATGAAACCCTGGCTGAAGATCACCACCAGTCTACACAGATCTTAAAATACTCTTCCTCTCACTTCACAGAGATCTCAAGTATGCTTGAGCAGAATCCTTCTCCAGGTCACAATGCACAACGCCAACAGCAAATCCGCCAACAGGTCAATACTTAGTCAGGCACTGCCTCCAGACAGAGACCCTCGGGCAGACTTGCCCTGATGATATTCCTTAGCTTACTGTTCCAGGTAAATACTGCCAACTTGACATAAGTTTCTAAGTATGGACATAGAAGAGCAAACTACAGCAGGGAGCTCTCAAGAACTTCTAATGTGTTTTGCAACATAGTAGGGGATTTTGGAAAAGTTCGGGAGTAATTTACAGGCAAAAGTATGACACAACGACAAAAAAAACCTTGCTGACTTCAACTTCTACATAAACACTTATGCAGAAAGCTGCTCTCTTCAGTTTCAGAGGGAAACAAGTGATTGAAGCATCTTCAGTGGTTTAGCTTTCATTGAAGGAATGAAAGCACCTATTTTTAATTTTTTAGAAGGAACCTCCTCTCATAAATCACTTGTGCTTTTGAAAATCTCACCAATTTAAACCAGGGTGACAGCAAAACTGCTACAGAGAAGCGGCAGTTACCCATGCCATTTCTGGCACCTATAAAATCTGTCTACTGTTATTAGGATGCAATTTTCCTTCCTAACTGCAGACCTTCCCTCACATTTATGACAGCACAAGTAGTCATGCTGTTAGCTGGTTCAGGGGACTCAGTAGATTCTTTTGAATTTGCGATGAACTCACGGTAACAGAAGTCTGGCCTTCACATGCTTTTGAAAAATTTCCATTTAGTATGATGGAAGCAACCCTAAGTATTATTATAAAAACAATTTAGCTTGACAATACTTTTATCCCACTGGAAATCAAGAGAAGTGCAAACAAGGCCAGGAGATTAAATAGCATCAGGATGACAACCTAGCTCTCTGGCTGGAACATCGCAGGCTTCTAGCTTAAAAAAGCACACGAGCTTATTACTATGTGGTAGCTGCACGAGATTTTATTTTTAACCTGCTGGTGGTCAGTGCAAGCATTTATTTGCACAGTATGTTTATAATAGCCAGTGATACAGGCTATACATTCCCCACTAAAGACAGTGCACAAATATTGTCTGGAGCATATATAGCAAGGAAATACTTCTCTTTCGCACTGCATGATTTCTTGACAGTAGCAATAAGCTCATTACGAAGTTATTTTAACTGAAGTACTCAAAGTCTCCTCCAGCGGTTTTAAATCTCCGTGCCTAAAAAGTTATTTTTTAATACAAATAATTTTAATCCACTTTCAATTTGGTCTATTTTTCAGAACTGTTGGAAGAAAAAACCCCATTCTACTAAGGTAAATAAAAAGGCAGTGACGAGCAAACATGTTATGTTTAAACATTTACAAAGACTGATAGTAACCCATCCAACCGATAAATGCAGTACCTTCAGAAGACTAGAGCATAGTTTCATTTTAAAAGGTACTTTTGAGCCATTCCAGGTTAAAAGTCAGTGAATTTTAAAGTTCAAAACAAAAAATTGCCACACATGGACTTTTTATACAATAAACTCACAGCAGGCACGTTCTCTTGGGGCCCAGGCACAGGAAGATGTTGAACTACCATTCAGCTCCAGGCAAAAGCACTTCTTCTAATAGGATGAGGGCTGGAGTAAGAGGACTGCAAGAACAATCTCATTTTCACTCTCTCTTTAGCTGTTTTCTCTGTGCTGAGAAGCTGCTTTGCATCCTCAAATTGGATTGTGAATCCAGTTTGTTGAAACTGGAAGTTAAAACCAGTTCCTTTCATTAAACATGACTGACCACAAAAGATCACACATCTTTGAATCAGCTAATCATCAGCTAATCATCTTATTTATGAAACGCTCTCTTTTCCAAGACAACTGTGTATGAAGCTCGGTGAAAGCCATCTTTCGTTTCCCTGATGAGTGGTGGATCGAAGTATCTCATGATACTGGGCACAGCAGGAAGGTCAGCTCAGACCTTTCTCATTCATGAGGATTTGATTTTCTCAGCTGATGCTTTGTTGTTGCTGAAATATGACAATACTTCCTTGGAAAAAAATGGGAATCTCTTGCCATTAAGTATTCATAGATGTGCCTGTTACCATGGGAGCTGAACTCCAAACAGAGCTCCGTGCCTGAACATTATATCCCTGTGCCACAGCACAGGGAGAGAACCGGGGCTCTATCTAACAGACAGCTTAGCAGGCTGCAGCTTGACACTCTCTAAGCAGCAGTAAATTTGAAGGGAAAAATAATCTATACTGTGGCAAATTAAGCTCTTTGCTAACTGAAGCAGAAGCCAGGAGATAGAGCAGCTTTTGGATTCAAACACTATATGTAGTGCTACCAGAGAACCAAACCAGCAAATATTGTAATGCTAATAAATGACAACGGTAATAAGCTTGTGCTAACATATGACCAGGGAAGGTGTATCAAACCTCTTTGAAGAGGTTTATGGAACTCAATTCAAATACAGGACAGTTACTGAACAGGTCTCTGCTTTTCTTCTGATATAACTGGATGGATATTTAAAACAGAAAAAACCCTGCTAAACACCCTAGCTCCTAATACAGAGGTTGGTGTCATGTTTGAATGGCATTCCCATTTGAGCCTTCCATGTTGTCACAACTAGCGGAAACCACCTGCCACATGAAACATGCAGAGGAGGCACTGTGTTCCCTGAAACACCAGCCAGACACATGTAAATAAACAGTGCTCATGTGGCACATAGGTGGGACCATCTGCATGGCTGTTTTGCATCATGCACTACCTTCCAGGGAATATGGAAAATGCTTCACATATGTCAGTCACCTTCTTCCCAGCAGACTGATGGATGGATCCTGTTCATTACATAAGCAAGAACATTTGTACAGAAACTTAATCTGGTGGTTAAGACATGCATCTATGGCAGAGTTGGAACTTAGGGCTTCCTCCACTTGCCTAGACATAGGTACAACCACTGTGATTTGTAGCAACCCACAGCTTCACACGATCACCACCATACCTGTGCCACATCAGCACAGGCTTCTGAGCCTCAGGCGAGCCCCAAGTCTGCAATAGCATGGTCCATGCTGCCAGGAGAGAAGTTACTAACCCGTCAAACTACAGAGTCTTTGAGAGAAAGGGCTGTCAAACACAAGAGCTGTAAAGAAAAACAGCTTTCTCCAATTTCCTGCATTGTAACTGACAACACAGGAAAAGATGACCATGTTCACACTACCTCATTAGTCCTACACACCGATTTGGGAGAACCAGGGGCTTCTCATATCACCATCATTCTTTCAGTCTTTCCATTGTCCCTCAGCCTGTTTCCCCAGCTCTGGTTAAAACTTAGAAGTTTAAAACCTTGGAAGATCTTTCCACCAGATGGCACGTCAAGATTTCCTTACCCTTGAGACTTTCTGACACTATTTGCTTCCCACTTTCTTTCACTCTCTGAAGTTTTAACTCAAGAAGTTGCCTCCTTCCTCATGATGATTAATTAGTGTTATGCTTCTACTGGGATGCTCGGTTAGGATTGTTCTAAAAAGCAACTATAAAACTGATATCTAAAGATCACAGAGGCAAAATAGCCATGCATTTTCAGGTCAAACATGATCAGGTAGTTTTTCAGGGCAAAGGGCAGATCAGTTGTTTTCAAATACTATTCTTGAAAACTCCCTGCCAGTGAAAGACATCCACTTGCAAGACTTGTGAGAAGTCCATGCAATTAGAACCTGTGCAAATGACATTAGGCTTCTGGCTGGTATCTTGCAAAACACATCGTACGAGCATTCAAATATAACATCCTGAAACTTCTCTAAAAGTCTAGTGCAACAAACAGAGGAGATGAATGCACTCATCTCCCTTTAGGCTTCCTGTATGCTGTCTGGTCTAAGAATATGGATCAGTTAGCATCTAGGTTTACGACCCACATCCATATGGTTAGGCTGGGCACACAGGCTGCCAAGGCCAGCTAACATGACTTTGCAGGTGGAAATGCGCTCGTCTGGCCAGCGGGTTTGAATTCCCTCAGGTCACCAGGGCTTCTGAAAGACAGTACATGTGTAAATAGGAGTTGCCAAGTTACAGAGCAGAAGGTGATTATTTTGCAACAAGCAAAACACCAATTACTAATAGACCTGGTTCAGAGATCACCTCAGAGGTCTAAGGTGTCTAGAGATGAAAACTGCCAGCCTCTGTCCTGCTCAGCAGGCTCCAGCTTTCCTGCCTGTGTCTCCATCGCCTGCCACAAGCTGTGTCAAGGAGGGTGAGATGGCAGAGGCCTCTGCAGCACATCCTGTCTCCCCAGCAACAACGGGGAGAAAAATCTGCAAAGACGAGAATTTGACTGATGTGCTACCTCAGAAGCAGCCTAGACCACTGAGCCATTAGCGTGGCAAACTGGTACCCAAATTACATGCCTCAAAGCTAGCTCAGCTATTTTTGCCCCAAAAGAAACTGGCCTCCAAGAGATGCTTCCTAAGGATGCTCTTTGAATAAAGCATTAAAGATGACACTATGGACGCTAATTGGAAACCAGACACTTCTGCCTCTATTTTCAGCCTGTTTTTCTAAGAAAATGAGGCTTGTGAGGTCACACTTCTCTCAATAACTTAAACTTGATTGCTTATTTGAACTGAACTGGAATAGAGACTCAGTGCTCTGAAAGCTTTTTGTGTTTACACAGGTTTTACAGAAATCAGTCTGAGATTCCAGGCATGGAGAAAGGGGCACTGGCTGAGTTCATACACACAACACCTGAAAAGCTACATCCAAGAGAATGTGAGGAAAGACTTATTAAGAGCTCACAAGCTATTATGAGATACTGATGCATGGGGGAAAATAGGCTTTATTAGTTCCAGTGATTACAGAATTATTCAAGTTAGTGCTTCATTCAGCAAAAAATCCTTCTACAGAAATATGTAACACATGATCTGTAAAACTGCAGGAACAGGCAGCAGGACCAGCAGATAAATGTATTAAAGGCAATATTTTCAAAATTAATAGAAAGAGATGGGGTAACATTTCAGGCCTAAGACTTCTTTTCCACTCCAATTCTCCATGGGTCTAAAGTGTTATAGCCCCTAGCTTGATTTATGTATGCAGTCCAGGCATGTAGTTCTCACCAGGGACTAAAAATAAAGAAATTTTACACTCATCATCCACAGCTAAAGATAATGGCATTACAAGCTAAAATAAAATTATTCCAGAATAATTTTATCAGGAATGTGAAATCTGAATCCAAGTATGAACATTTTTAGTAAATATGATCTATTGCTCCACCTGTGTCTAAATACTTTCAAGCCTCTACACTACACATTTGATACTGTGCAGTATAAGCTGGGAAAGGAATTAAGGATTTACAGCTACTGATAACTCTGGTTCACTGTTTTTACAGACACATTTGATGTCTGCTAGATACCCTTAATATTATTGTATCACTACTTGTAAGGAGACCAGAATATAAAGTACATACCAGAAAGAAAATAACATTTTTATATAGTATCATATTGCATGCACGCAGACAGAATATCATATGTTTTCCTTACTGCTACATAAGTGTTGTTTATTCCTTCACTATGGGAACCTAAACTTTTTACCTCAGCTCAATAAATGGATGTTTCTATTTAGCACATCATCATTGAAAACAATCAGATTTACCAAGCTGCATTTTAACAAAAATAGGTAAATTTTAAGATAGTAAGCAAGCTGCAAGAGCTTTATACAGCTATTAGCCAATAACATTATGCTGACATTAAATAGTACTTACTCAGGGGTTTTTTTCCTGATTCAGCATCTACAATACAGATGCATTTGCACCAGTTCTTCCCATCTCCTTAACCTCTTGTTTCAGTCACTGTATGGCAGGAGCAAGAAGGAAGTATCTGACAGCCACCTCCAGGCATTACATACTGGTTTCCAGGAAGCCACCATTTATAAATTTAATAGTAATGTGGTTGGATTTACCAGTAAGGTATTAGTTTTAAATTTACCAGTAAGGTATAAGTTTTAAACTAGACTATCAGACACATTAAAAAAAAAAAATTTAAAAAGAAATCAACTCTACCCCAGGGAATAAAGAAATCCCTCAAACTAATTGTCTATACTTTTAAATTAATAAAAAAAAGGCAAGGAGTATTTAAATCCCAATTCTTGCCCTTCCTGAGTGTCACCAAAACCTCCAGCAGTAATTATGCCTTTCAAACACGAGGCTGTAATTAGGGATTACGACAAACAGTTACTGGAACAGAGAAAGCCCAAGATGTGGTTTCTGTGAAGCGCTCTCGAGTTGCCTATTATAAAGCAATCAGCCCTGCTGGAATGGGGAAAGCACCCCACAGGTCTCTGTCTGAGCAGCACAAGGAACAAAGGCAATGGAAGAAACACGACAAAATCCAGGGAAAGGTCTGTGGAAACAAGTCAGTTTGATAGAGACACTGTATGTGACTTTCAGCTCCGTCAAATCTGACACTGTTGTTTTTAAAAACACGCATGCCAAGTTTAAAATTCCAAACCCATGGGCATTAACCTCAAATACTCCTAAAGTTATAAAATGAAATCAGCATGTTGCACAGTGGTTAAACCCTTCATAATTTTAGACACCTCTCTTGCACGGTCAGAGCCATGGCACGATCATCATCAGGACCTTCAGAGCCTGCTGGACTGGGAGAGAGAAAACCGCCTCTGGTTTTTCAGCTACCAGTGATGAGCTGGACAGAATACCCAGTGGGCACATTCAACAACAATGCCCTGTGCTTCCGTGGGGAGGGCTACACAGCGGCTACACAGACTAAGTGAGAGCCTAGTAGGCAAACTGATCTGCAGCCCTGGGAAAGAGCTGGCCAATGCACCAGACGTGTGCCTGGACGGTGGGCTTACCTGACGGGGAGCTTCTCTCCACGCACTGCTTCTGAAGGTCCAGGCTCCGCAGCTCCTCCGTACTGGCGTATTTCATGACAGAGTTGATGGAGGTGAGAGTGCTGATGAGCTGTGAATTGAGAGATCCAATCTGGGAGTGGGGCTCCCCAAAGGCTTCTGCCAATTCACTGTAATTTTCAGCAAGCAGCGTCTGCTGTTCCTGCAGCAGCTTCTGCACACGTTCAATGTAGTGATCCAAGCCTGTCCTCAGCTCAGGTGGAGGCAGAGGGCTCTCCAACTGACCACTGACTGGGTCGCACACAGACTCTGCCCCAACACCTATGCTCCTGGTGCCCGTCGGGACAACTGGCAATGGAGGGGGTCCACAGGCGATGCTCCTCATTTTCAGACCAACCAGGTAGTTCTCATAAACGCTTATCTGTCCAATGCCACAGTCTTTGGTTTTTATTGCAGAAGGCTTTTCAAAGCCAGGGTGGCTAGAGAGCACGGTGCCCACTCCAACCGAACGCATCTTAGTAGACGCGTGTATGTCCTTCACCCGGCCATCCCCTACGGCCACGCTCCGCAGCTCCACGCTGTCCGTGCTGGTCTGCTTATCGCAGCTGCTCAGAGTGGTGTTAGTCCCACAGTCCGCCAGGCAGGCCGCCTCCGTGCTGGTGCACTGGCTCACCATCTCCAAAGCAGTGCTGGTTTGCTGGCTAGCTGTGGAAGGCACGGCCATCACCATCACCTCTGCCCTGGGTACAGCCTCTGTGGCCGTTTCACGGGACACATGCTCCTTGGGCGCACAAACCACCACGTTCACCGAGCAGTCTCCGCAGCCCACAGACCTCACCGCTCCGACCGCCTGTGCCATCTGGCAAGGGCTCGGCACCTCCGCCGACTCCTCCGTGTTGACGCCCGTCTCACAGACGCTTGTCTCTGTGCCCACTGACTTGTCCTGCAGCTCCATGGACCCCCCCGTACCCTGATCTTGCACCTCTGCCCTCTCCCTCACCAGCCATCGGCTCATCAGGAGCTCGGGGCCCGCAGCCGTGCTCCGCATGGCGGGTCTGCAGGAGGTGCCAACGCTGCTCGTCTGCAGATGGTTTCCCACTGACGAATCAGCAACGTCCACGTGGTCTCCCACCATTTGGTCTCTCATTTGTACGACAGCCTCCACCATCCTACTGACAACATGGGGCTGAGCCATCACAGCTTTATCCACCTTTTTTCTAGACCCAGCCGCCTGCAACTCCTGTTTTAATTTGGTCATTTCCCTGTCATGGGTGGTTTCCTTTAACTGAACCTCTAGTCTGTAAATCTTCTCCTTAAGGGCTTCGATGGTCTGCTGCTGAAGCTCTATCTCTTTCTCAACCTCCGTAGACAATCCGAGCATGGCCTCTGTCACCCCAACTCCACACTCCCTCATTTCTTTCTCTGTTCCCACAGCTACCTCTTTGTGTTGCCTTGCAGATCTGTTGTATATAACGACATCATTCATGTTCTCATCAGCACCCACAGCAACAGATCGAGCTTCTTTTGTCAGGCTTTCTCTGTTCACCCGAAGGTTTGCTGGACTTTCGTAGTTGCTGTCTTGGATTTTTTTCTCCAGGGCTTGCATCTCAGCAGTCAGCTGCCTGAACTCCTCTATTCTCTGAGAGCTCTGCTCCACACTCTCCATCTCTTCCTCACAATCTATATACAGTTCTCCACCTCTTCTCACCTGAGACATGTGTTCCCATTGCTCTGCATTTCCTGCACTGTAGGATCGCTTTCTGAAACCGTATGAGTCGTTCTGAGTGGCTTTCCTGTGGTTTTTGAGTTCAGCCATCATGTGCCTCTTCTCCTCCTGCAACACTGAAATTTTGACCTGCAGCACAGGAATAGTCTTGACTTGCTCCTCGAGCTCCTTGAGACGCTTGAGGGCAACTGCCATTTGCTCCCTGATGTGCTGCAGGTGCACCGGGCTCACATTGGTGACCGGCGTGGATATTCCCGAGCTCATGGGGCTGTGACGAATGGAACTGCCCAAGGAGGAGCTGAAACAGGCACCGTAGTCGCCGTTCCCCTGATATCCATTCTGCAGGTGCTGAGACATGTGACTGTACCCACTGGATCCCACAAAAGAGGGGAGGGAGCTCGTGGAGCCCATGCCCCCAAAGCTGGAAAGCCGAGGCCTGCGGACATCTCCAGGTGTGACCTGCATCATCCTCTCCTGCTCCAGTCGCCTCCGTGTTTCCATGAGGGTCTTTGTGACAAGGAGGTTGTGCCGAGGAGGCTGGGGGGAGGGAGGAGGAAGCTGTTTATTCTCTGGGACAGTTAAGTAGGTAGGAGATACTTCAAAGGAAACTGAGGGTTTCGCAGGGACGGACAAGGTTACTTGACTCCTCGCTGCCAAAGACTGCTTGTTTTCATCACTGTTCGATGAAGAGAGAGACTCTGTGGAGGTCCAGCCACTGCACCGGCCACCAGAGTTCTTGGTACCCACCGAGGCTGGTACAGCTTTCCTCCTCTTTCGTATATTCAGTTTCTTAATGGTATTCCCCTTTTGTATATCATCCACATACTTCAGAAAATCTAAGTCTAGCTGGTAGCCATAAGGTGTTTCCACAAAATAGGGGTCTTTCCGTTCTTTTTCATCTTCTCCATTTATAGTAGCTTCCTCTTTATCTGGAAAAGAAGAAACAAAATCAGCATTCAGTAAACTACGCACTCACACACACGAGCGCAGAAAGACGGGTGCTCGCTGCACGCCGGAGGCAGAAACTGCTGCTGCAGCTCAGCGAACAGACCGACTTTCCGCTGACTGACCCTTAACACTAAATCCCGATTAACTTTTTAAAAGTTAATCAGTGGGTTTTCAAATGCTGAGAAGTGCATACCCACATAAACACGAACACATGCATACACCCAGATAGTGTCTGTTAATGAAGGGGCACAGCCAGTAGCTCAAAGCTGTCCTTGCCCAAATCCTTCCAGCCTTCCCATGCCTCACCAAGCTTTCACACATGCTATGTTATCATGTAAAGACCACAGGATTACAACGTACCACACGAATCATCTGGAGACCAACTTCTCTAGAGGGTGCATTCAAGCAGGCAATGGGAACTCTGACCCCGCTCCTTATGCAACCGATGCCATTAGACTTTACACAGCTCTGCAGCGCTGTTTTATGGCTCTGGGAAGTGTGCTTTCACCTCAGCTCATATTACTTCCACCAGCACCTCTGCCTCTTTCATTTTAAACTCCGTGAAGCCCCCGCCACCACGACAGGCAGCAAGAGTCCCTTCCAGCAGGGTCCCGAACCCCACTGCTCAGGGACAAGAGTCATACAAGAGGTGCACCCGCCTGCCCTCCAGACGCAGGACTCGCCCGTTCCCGAAGCAATCTAAATAAAACTTCAATACATCTGCTGGGTTTTCTCAGGCTGCGTATTTATACGCAGCACTGCCATACAACCTGCTCCTCCTAGCCTCATACTTGGCAGGAGGAAAAATACAGATAAAGAAAAAAAAAACACAACGCAGAACAAAACAAAAAAAACCCCAGAAAAACAACTATTGCAAGTTATGCGCTAGAGGAATAATAAAAGCCGGCTTTCCGGTTACCTGACTTAGCCACATGTCTCTGCCCCCACACTGCAAATTTTCCAGCCACGTATGGCTGTCCCAGCTTCATGTGTCACACGCCGGAGCCCTGCCTCCCTCCGGCTCGCTCCTGCTTCACCCCATAAGGAAGAGCCGTCCGCCCCCGCGCTCCGCCCGCCGCGCTGCCCCTCCGCGGGCTGCTACCGTGCCTGGGCGCGGAGTCAGCGCTCCCCTTCGCTTCTAAAAGGAGAGCTGTCAAGCCGCGTCTTCTTAAAGGAATATAAGCCTCGGGGGAGGAGGAGGTAGGGGGCAGAGAGGGAAAAAAAAGAAGCTCTCGACTTACTGCAACTACAGGAAGTGACTTAATGTTGCACTAAAAAGGTTTTCGGCGGGGGGGAAGCTCCTGTTTTTCCAGTCTCCTTGGCATACATAAGAAAAGCTTTGCTTACAGACAGTGTAACTGCTTTTATGGCGATCCGTCAGGCTTTTGGCTGCCACAGGACATCCCGAGCAATAGGTGGGAGGAGGACGCTGCTCAGAAGAACCCACCATCCCCAGTTCGAGAAAAGAATGGGATGGAGGCGCAGACACAGGTACGCACATGTGAGAGCCACAGCAGTGGGACCGACCAGATCGCCTTAGTACCTCGGTTCTGCA
>VZTA01023764.1:0-46919 GCA_013398855.1 Mohoua ochrocephala | reverse complement strand
GACCAGAGTGTCAGTATGGTGTGGTATTTACTTACAGATACACCCAAAATAGCCACCTAAATACCAGTGGAAGCAAAAATACATGCATACAAAACCACTTCAGACACACAAGGACACACAGCTCAGTTCCGTCCAGGAGGACTGCCTCAATGTCAGACGGGAAAAATCTCCAGGACTCCCACTGCCAAGGAGAGAATGAGAGCATATTCTCTGAATTACTCCTCTTCCTCCCCGAAGTCAGTACTCTGTTCCCAGATTCTCATGCTGGCTCCATTCCCTGCAGACAAACAACTCTCCTTTCCACACCCCACGGCTCCACACCCTAGGTTGGTCCCGCCTGCACCCTAGGTTTGGCCCCACTCTCTCCTTGTCCCTCATTCCCTGTACCCTTCTGGGTTCTTTTTGCCGCCTTCTCATACTTTGGATTTCTCAGCCATTTTCTCTACTTACATCCATTTGCTTGCACCACCAATTATAGGCCAAAAACTGGTTATACTCTCGCGCCTCATCTCAGGTTTGGTTCTAGTCACTTTACCCAGCCCATGGAAATTCAAGCTCCATCGGTTTTACCTGTTGTCCCATTTTTCCCAGTTCCTTTCCTTTGCTCGTCTTGGCCCTTGTCTTCCTACCCAGCAACATCTCCGATTCTCCCATCGCTACACCAGTGAAGTCAAACAGTTTCTCTGAACTGTCCTTGGGCACAATGCTTAAGTTTTGGATGGGGGAGGGAAGAACAGACTCTTCCTCTTTAGAAGGCCAAGGACTTAAGAATTAATGCACCTTTGGAAAAATATTCATAAAACCTCTAAGAAGACATGCAAATCTCATGTTCAGTCATGGGAGTCAAACTGGGATCTCTTATGTACTTTCTTCTTCATGGAATTAAGATTGCTCAGCAGAAACCTATCAAAAATAAATAGTAATAAAGAAACAACCACACTGACACTGAATCCCTCGCTAAACTTCTCCACGACACGTGCAGACGGCTCAGCGTCTTCGCAGTGGAATCTCTCTGGTCCTCAGCTGAGGCTGGCAGCAGTGCCAGGACGCAGTTTGTATCTGGCGCAGCACAAGACGGTGCATGGAGCTGGCTGCCTACTGCTTCTCCTTAGAACAACACAGTGAGCATTCCACCAACGCCATCCCAGTATTGTCAGTTCATCCCTGGAGACGCTTCTTGATACGTTGAGACAAACGAGGATCAGGCATGCAATTCACTACCACCAACACAACACTGAGGCAGCATGCAGGAGCTGTGCCAAGCCTTTGTGCATTTTGTTGTCTCAGAGAAAGGGCCAAAATGGGTGTGCCTGTTAAATATGAAACAAAACAAAATGGAAGGCTGTTCTGAAGCAATAAAAATGGTTTTGTTGGTTCCAAAAGGAAAAAAAAATATATAATAAAAATGAAATTAATGAACACCTGGTAAGGCTGCAGCCCTCCTTTTCAGCCCTTAGGTCGTGGATGAACCATGGATACACTTACTTGGGCGAGTACAAAGTGCTACACCAGCAGGTACCCCAGATTAACCTCAGAGGAAGCAGTGTCCCTTCATGCCCAAAGACCTCAGGTGAGCAAAAGATTCCTATGCCCACACACAGAGAAGTATTACACCAAATACCACACAGTACAAACACTCTTGTTAGGCTCCTTGTCTCATCTTTGGCCAGTTGATCATGGACACGGCTGAAGTTAGAACTATTCCCTGGCCTCTGTAGTATATCGGGCAAATATTAATCACATGTGCAGATGCACAAACACATACACTTTTGTCTGTACAAATGCTGCAGACACTCTTGTTTTCATAGAAGAGGAAGGCTGGAAAAGACCTTTAAGATCGTCAAGTCCGAATGCAATGAGACGCAAACACATCGTGTTTTTAAAGCCAGTACCAGTGAAGTAGAACACTCTGTGAAGCATAGAGACCTCGTTGTGGTACTGTCATTATTAATGCATTTCTCCCGAAGTACACAAAGACTTCATTTCCCTCTCCCTGCTGCAGGATAACCATGGGCAGGACACAAGTGGCTTTTAAAAAATGTACTCCTCAATTCTCACTTTCTGTACTGCTGGGACTGGCTCTGTCCAAACATTCCAGTCTTGCCAACCTCTATTAAGTTACATCCTATCCAATGCACTGCACAGGAACATCAGTATATTAAAATATTGAGTCTTCTCTGAGTCCACATTAATGATGGCAGCTTCCAGACCAGGAGAACTGGAAAAAGAATAGAATATTTAGTTTCTGTGCTACAAGACTTCTCAGGAAGACAAAAGGCAAGGGAAATGTGGGCACACACTGAGTTTTGGTTCTGCAAGCTAGAAAAACTTTACTGTAGAGCTGCCCTGGAGGATCCAAGAAGAGCCAAGAGAAGCAACTGAAGATGTATTTCCAACACTGAAAGTCTGAGGTGCCTTGAAAAATACGGACATCACATGTTAAGCCCGCTCTCCCCATCTGGTTATGATATCTGCTCTAACGCATTTTTATCATGGATCTGACTGCTACTAAAGTAGTCTTTTTCACTGAAATATTGTTATGGATAACAGTCTCCTTCCAGAGTTGTGGCATAAGATAATTCATAAAGAATGCTGCAAAGGAAAAAATACAGAGACAATAGTTGGCATAAATGGAGTCGAATCAGTATTTTTATATGGTCAACTTCAATTTGAAAGGTTCTCTGGGGCAGGAAAAGGAATTTAAAAAAAAAATTCTGACTTCTTGATTCCTTACAGAGAAAAAATTGGTGAGTTTTCCCCTTCTCCTCCCACCTCCAAAACACTACTTTTGTTCTTTTCTTTTTCTTCTCTTTAGTCATATATAAATGACTATCAGCCTCACCTTCTGAAAAGATCCAAAACTCATGAGGCCGAGCACTTTTTAGAAAAAACAAAGCAAAACTGAATATTTGACCATTTTTTCTTTCATTCTCCTTTTCAAGTGTTGGGATTTGAATATAAGTTAAACAAAACAACCACAACAAAACCTCTTGGAAAACAGACCTTAACCTTCCACACTCATTTTATCAGCTTTCCCTTGGCTAGCAATATACAGAAGATGCCATGAAACTACTTGTCCCCCAACAATTCAATCTAGCTCTCTACTGTTTTCAAAAGTGCTAGTGGGGAAAAAAAACAAACCCCTAAACAGTTGACCGAAAAGATTTTTATTTTATTCCAAGAATCTAGAGGGGAAAACTTACAGAAACAGCAAGTAATTTCTGTGCTTTTCCAGACAGCAGGAGCATCAAGTGTTTTATTTTTCCCTTTGCAGTTCAAGCACAAAGTGGCGGTGTGAAGGACACCACAGGTGTGGAGTACACACTGCCCCAGCTGGCTGCTCATCTTCTGCAAGGAGGAAAGGCACGGCAGCACAGCAGCCAAGCCACCAAGCTGCTCACGATCGTACCCGGTGCTGGGTGCTGGCCTCAGCCACCCTTCCTGCAGCGCCAGGCTGTGGTGCTGGGATGGCCCAGCTCTGCTCGTACGAGAACACGGCACAACTGCACAACTGCCCAGAACGCTACACCCTACTGTGGATGTGGCTGGTAACACCTTCCTCTCTTTTTCTGCCGTGCAAAAACAACCAATAAATACTGCCTTGTAAGGAAGGTAATCTGTTTTGCTCATGCTCAGCTACAGTTATGCCCCAAGCAAATGGGATCTAACTCCTGATGCACCTGTTGGGCGTGGGGTACTACAGTCCAAACCAGAACTCCCCAGCCAGGGAGGGATAACAGACCCTGCTACCAAACCCACACTTACAGGTGTGCAGGATTCTCCTGTTACAGAGGAGCATTAACTGCGCATTTTACCAAAGAAATAATTCTCCAGTGTAAAATGTTTGCTGCAAATTTAATCTGAAAGAAAAACGAGGAATAGAAAACTGGGAAAACATTTATATATGGTTTTTAGATTACTTTTCAAAATTTATGTGTCAGTACCCCAGGTGGAGAGCTGACTTTTAAATCTGACATCTAAATACTCAGTGCTTAGGGTGGGGGTTGTAATCAGAAAACGGGGGGACAGCAACTTCCCTGATAATAACAGAGAAGGGCTACAGCTACACCACTGTATAATAAACGGGGGTTTATTTCACGATGTAGATGCTCCAGCTCAGATATTTGCAGTGGTAAGCCGCAGAGATGTGAATTAAGGACAGCACCTTAAGTCAATGAACATAAGCAGCATCAGCTGAAGAGGGATGGTTCAGATGGCTGCTGTGTTTTGCTTGTGCTTCACTGTGAACACAAACACCAGGGCACTGGGCTAAGATGGCACATTTACCATGCAACATTGGTAAAAGAAGGAATTTAAAGAATCAATCTGCTCTTTTAATACCGTGCTCTTTCTAGAAACAGGATGATTACAGCAATAGGAGGAAAACTCAGAACAATCACAGCCACAACACAAGTAACATTGAAAGCATCATTACATGCCCTCGTAGAAAGTGCCTCTCCAGCTTTCTTGCAGGCCCCCCTTAGGTACTAAGAACATTGCTGGAAGGTCTCCCTGGAGGCTTCACTTCTCCAGAACAACTCACAGTCTTTCAGCCTGTCTTCATAGGAGAGATGCTCCAGCCCTCTGATCATTTTAATGATCCTTCTCTGTACTCACTCCAGCAGGTCCACATCGTTCTTATGCTGCAGGATCCAGACTTGGACACAGTATTCCAGGTGGGGTCTCACAAGAGTGGAGAAAGGGGTCACCTCCCTTGACCTGTTGGTCACACGTCTATGGATACAGCCCAAGGTGCAGTTGGCTTTCTGGGCTGCAAATACACCACTAGGTTATTTAGAGCTTCTTGCCAAACAACATCCCCAAGTCCTTCTCCCCCAGGCTGCTCTCAGTCCATTCTCTGCCCAGCCTGTAGTTGTGCTTGGGATTGCCCCGACCCAGGACCTTACGCTTGGCCTTGCTGAACTTGAGCACACAGGCCCACCTCTCAAGCCTGTCACTCCTTCTGGATGGCATCCCTGCCCCCCGGAGTGCTGACAACACCACACGGCTTGGCATCACTGGCAAATGTGCTGAGGGTGCTACCACTGATCACGTCACCAATAAAGACATTAGACAGCGCCAGTCTCAATACTGACTCCTGAGAGGGGGGTCACTGATCTTCATTTGGACATCGAGCTGTTGACCCAAAATCTTTTTGAGTGCAAACATCCAGCCTATTCTTTATACATCCATCAAATCCATGTCTCTCTGGTTTAGGGACAAGGATGTTGTGCGGGACAGTGTCAAATACTTTGCACAAGTCCACGTAGATGACATTGGTCAACCTTCCCTCATCCCACCATCCACTGTAACCCCACCACGGAAGGCCCCCAGATTCGTCAGGCATGGTGTGCCCTTAGTGAAGCCATGTTGGCTGCCAGCAACCACCTCCTTGTTTTTCATGTACATCACTTTCAGGAGGCTCTCCTCCATGATCTTGCCTTGCACTGAAGCGAGACTGACTGGCCAGCTCCCGCTTGGGTACTGGTGATCAGATGGATGCACTAGTCTGGATGTCCCGCTGTCACCTCCTCCTCAGGGGTCAACTCCTCAACCACAGAACTGTTTCTTAACCTTGCAGAGGTTAAGAAGAGACTCTAGCTTCTCTTATTCTTCTCTTTGGTACATGTTTGCCAGCTATGACGGAGCGTTTTGGTATCACGTAGGAAATGCTCAGAATGCTCACCAGCCAGCTAATCAAAGGAGCATATACGTAGTGAATAGCCTTTTCGGTGTTAGAACGGGGTCTTTCAAGGTCACATTACCTATTTCTACACCATTAAATGTTTCCTTTCACATGGTACAAAAAGACTTACCTATAGAAGTTATAGCTGAACATCACATAACCACAGCTAAAAATTATTTCTGTGAGCTGAAAGCAAAAACCACCTTCCAAAAACACACCTCTTAACCCTCTCTAGTCTTTTTAATGTCTAAAACTTTTATTTCTAGAATCTCTGAACTGAAAACTTGCAGCTCAAACAGAAGTTCATTTAAACTAGAAAATACATACTATAAGAAAGTTGTGCAAATTAATTAATCTTGAATTTAAAAAAAAAATCTTTTTTATGAGAAATATGTTCCTGGGGAAGTAAAAATCACAACCATCTTGAGAGTGACTGCAAAATGCCCCCTTATCAAAATTCACAAAATCTGCTTTATATTATTGACAACTCCCTTATTTGAGGCTGATAATAAATCTCCTTTTCAACATACTTGGAATAGCTCAGTGCCTGGCAGTTTGGTGCTGGGACATCTTGTGTGTGCACCACCTCAAGGCCATTAACCACAAAAACTAAGAGGCTAGGCTGTTCTGCCTCCATCCCAGTTTCTGACTCACAGGTCCCAAGGGCAGTCAAACTACGAGTGGCAGGAAGCAGGGCATGGGTGGGAAGGGATGTAGTCATTAGCTCAGTCTGCTAAGTGCCCCACCAGCAGCAAGGAAGAGCAGAGCAGAAACCATGGTGGTGACTACTCCTGTTACCAACAGCACTGCCACCTCTGGATAGAAACAACTGACTACAGTGGCCACTTCGGCCAATTGCTGTCACAAGTCCACCCTGTGGGTGTCCTGTGGCTTTGAGCATGACCAGCAGGTCTACTATCAGGCAAGTCAGAAACAGCCTTAGTTGCATTTCACTGATATGCTTCCCAGATCATCCTCCACCAATGCCCGATTAATGCCCATGTCAACCAATGCAATTGAGAAAGAAACAGCTTGTCTTACACTGAAAGCAAACCACTGATTTGGTGACAGGGGCTCAGTTGACTCAGACACAGAAAATGCTCTCCCCTGAAAGATGTTCATTTCCTCATAGTGAACTTAGCCTCCTGCTCTCTCCGTTATCACTGGGAAGAGCAGTCAGGTGTCATCCTTTACTTCTGAGCTTGAAATGGGGGGCATCTCTGTCCTGTTTACTGATGCTGGAAAACTAGATGCCAACATGGCAAGTCCAAACCAGTATGAATTTATTCTTTTCAAGCACTTGATTCCCTGTGCATTTTTTTCATCTTATAGTGTTTATCTGCTTGAAAACTGTCCTTCATCATTCCCTGAAGTATTTATTTCATTCACATTCTACTGTCTGCATGCTTTTTGGCTCCAAGCATATTTGTGAAAAATGAAGAGCATTCAATGTAAAGATACTCTCCAAATCAGAACAGCTCAGGCCTGGCAAAATAATATAAGTGTTTTAATAATGTAAGGCAAACAGTAGATACCAGTCTCAAGTTCCTCACAGCCTGGGAGAAAGACATGCTAAGTGATCTACTGAATTCAGTGGGTGAGCAGTTCCGTTTCAGACCACCATGGCCCTCTCCTTTGTGAAAATGCATCCCAACAGATCTGAGCTTCAGACCACCATAGTCCTCCTTTCTGTAAATACATCCCAATAGATCTGGGCTAACTGTGTCAGCCAGTGATGCTGACTCCCAGTTGCTGTCCTCTGTGGCACAGGAGAAACCCCACAACTCCCCTACCTCCCTTGCCAACACCTGAAAACATGGCACACCTGCCCCACTCTTCCAACAGTACATCATCCACTACTTCATTAGCACAATAAAAGTGACAAGGGAAAAAACAAAGTCCAGGGCTCGAATCCACATAGGAGGATGGGCTTCACAAAACTCAGGTAAAAGGCTGGCAAAGCAAGAGAAGCAAACCCTCAAATTTTTCTCTTCCTTCCTTCCTTCTCCAAATCATCTCCCCAAAGGAGTCACGGATGCACGCTGGCTGTTTGCCTGAATGCCTGAAAACATCTTTCAACACAAAGGTGCATCGGTGTTACCTGCTGAAGCACAAGCAAAGAAGGCTCTATTCGCTGTCTGTCCAAGAACAGCCGAATCACAAACCCAAAATATTTAGATTTATAATGCCATTACCCTTCTGTGCTTATAAATCTCAGAAGAGGTGAGAAGTGGAGAACAGATACGTAGGGCTATTGTAGCAGGAATAACCATCAGGAAAGAACATGGACTCCTGGGATATAAACCTGCTGTGGAGTATTAAAACTGATTTACAGTTTCAGTTTCGTCTTACAGCTGTGCGCAGAGTGGGAAAAATGGAAGAACTGTCTTCTGCAAGAATGGTTCAACAAATATTTGTTTTTATGAGTCCTGGAAGGACATTATTTTGTCACATGCTTGCCTCCATAAGAAATATGGTTTATGCCGCATAATCAGTATGACATTTCCAATACTGGGAATTGTTCCCTCTTCCTCTTTTTTATATTAATCTAGTACAGATTCCTTCTGTGAGATGTGTATTGCTTTCCAAACTTCAAAAGTCTAAGTAATTTGCATTTGCCAAAAAAATTGAAAGCTTTTTCCTCTGTATTTAAAACAGTTCAGAACAACAAACTGATTTTCTCAAAGAAGGTAAAAAAAGCAATCACCAGATTAAATATGGAAAAGATTATTATTAGAATTAATTCCTTATGTACATTCTAAGTAACTAAAACCAGTGGTTTAGAATTGAAAGTCTATGAAAAATATTCAAAATTAGCAACTTTGAGGGCAACAGCTACCTTTCTGCTTTTGAAGTGATGCTTTGCAGCAAATGGGTGCACAGCCCCGCTCCCTTCACTGGAGCTTTCACAACACCGATCTTCCATGCGAAAACCTGGGCTTGTTGAAGGGGACAAACTACTCTGTGTGTGAGAACAAAAACAGAGAGGCTACCAGAGGTGCCTGAAACCGCAAGTGCAAGCTCCCCTCAGATGGCAGCACTTGGGAGACAATCCGACTAACCCAGCACCGTTAAAAACATGAAAAAACCCCTCTACCCATCCCAACTTAATGTCCTATCGGAACATCAAGGGCTGGTTTCAGCAGAGCCAGCCCCTCACCCAAGCCCGTTCGAGGGTCTCACTCACCGATCCATGGGAAGCAAACCCCTGGATGTTACCGTGTTCGGTTTTTCAGCAAATTAAGCCTGAAGCACACTTTCCTTTGCCTTAAAGGGACTGCACAGTCCTGACACATCAGCAGGCAGGGAGCCCAGTGGTTGCTACAGAGCATTTATTTATACTCATTTGGAATTTCCTGAGACAGTCC
The DNA here is from genome assembly GCA_013398855.1 of Mohoua ochrocephala. Lineage (NCBI taxonomy): Eukaryota > Metazoa > Chordata > Aves > Passeriformes > Acanthizidae > Mohoua > Mohoua ochrocephala. The sequence continues at coordinate 37,865 of VZTA01023764.1, read as the reverse complement.
CAGCCCGGCAGCCAGCCCAGCCCAGCGCCAGCGGTTTCCGTCACAGAACTTCACATGCTGTGCAATGCCTCTGGTTCCCTAAGGGTTAAAATACATGAAATGGGCAGCAGGGCAAAAGGAACTGTACCAAGTGACGCACTAAAATGATGCTGGGTTTTTGTTTCTGTTTTTTTCTGAAGAAGACAGATTTAATTCCCAAAAGGGAATCAGAAGTTCGGGTCACTTCTCTTCCACCCTGTGTTCTCCCTTCCTCCCAAGCCCTTCACCCCCGTCTCTCTTATTTCTCACTCCCACATGTGGATTGAGAGCACAGAAAGGTTCATTGATATAATTTGGGCAGAACGATTACCCCTGTTGTAACCGCCGCTGCTTGCAATTTTGTCTGTGTTACATTCAGTCTTGTTTTATTTACGCTTCTTAAATGCAGGTTATAATTTGAGGGATAAAAATAAAAACTTTTAGTATATGTTTTCTTTTTTTTCTGAAACACAGCCAAAATATACAAGATATCCTTCATGCTAGTAAAAGCACTTTGAAAACAATGCACAAACATATCTGATTTTTCCATATTCGATTTTCTTGTTTCCATATAACACCAAGTATTAACTCAAGTAAGGATAACTGGGATTCCAGATGCAAGAACGCTCACTTCTCAGCGTCATAAAAAGTGCCTCAAAGCCCTCAGCTCCATCTTTTTTCACCTCTGCTTACAACAACAGTTGCTGTTAAAAGGTGACAGACTCATTTAACAAGGGCAAAGGTCCTAAGACTTCACAGGACTAAAGGAAAATAACTTTTTATTTCCATGTTTTCCATGCAGATTCCCAGAACAGTTGGGGGGGGGGGGGGGGAGGGGGGAAGGACAGACAACATGAATTCTCAAAACAATTTCCAAGATCACTGCAGACTGGAAGAGCTGCGCTTCAAACAGAAGGAGGATCTTGTGCTGAAATGGCAGGAGCAAGGTCTAAGTCCTCCACAATGCCTTCAGCTAAAATTGCACAGATTTCCAATAAAAGTGTTTCCTGAATGTCTGATGGTTTCAGTGGCGTTTAATATGAAGCAAAGTAATATACAATACTTCCAGGCATCAGCTTTTGGACTCTAAAGTAGGTCCTGCCCTCTAGGTAATTTTAAATTTATTTCCTGGAATTACAAGTCATTGATGTATCCAGTATGAAACATGAGCTCACAAAAAAAGGTCCGAAGAACCCAACTTGTTTCATCTATGGACCACAAAGGTATGGAATTTTAACTGAACTTGGTTTGCTCTGTGCTCTGACCACCCCATGCAAGAAGAAAACCAGCTCTCCATAAAATATTATTTGGGAACAGTTCCTAACCATGGTCTGAAGTTTCTGCTAGAAGACAGAAAAACTCTAGGGCAGCTGACACTCAACCCATGCTTTCAGTTCAGGTAAAAAGCAAAAATTCAGCCCTTGAAACACTGCCTGGAGCCTGCAGCCACCACTTTGTGCTCGCTGCTCTTCAAGCCCTATCTTTCAACCAGCCAGGTGAGAATGCGCAGTGCACAGCAGCACTGGGTGTTAGTGGTGGGCATCTCTAGCTCCATCAGCAGGTTCTTCACACCAGGCAGGGGAGATCATTGAAATACCCAGCTAGCTTTCTGTTGTGAAAACAAGACGTGACACTTGGAATAGCAAAGTGAAGAGAAGAGAATGGCCAGAACATTCTTCTCAAGAGTTAGGATTCTGCTTAGAGAAAAAAAAAAATCTCTTAACATTATATGGTTTCATTTTTCTAAAAAAACCCAGCATGATATCCTGTTTAGAGAAGAACAGATTTTAGCAGCTGTCTCCACATGCTCCATCTGTTTATCATTACTCTGCGGTTTTGAGGGCTCGACATTTGAACAGGCACTTCATCAAGCCATGCACCTTGAGTGGACTGTCCTCAAAACTCTCTCCAGGCTGAAAGAGACCTACCATGAGTGCATGTAATAACCTATAATGTGTATCAGCACCTCAGCCCTTGTCCAGCAATTCAAACATGGAGGCACATGTCTAGGCTAGCACCAGTAAAACCTGAAGGCAAGGAGCATATATGTATTTATTTTCTTGGCCTTTGAGACCATTAAAGTGTCAAATAAACTCATTCAGCTACTGTTTGCAGTAGAAACAAAACTGAGGTCAGAGCACAGCTCCCCAGTGACCAAAAAACCTGACTTGGTCTGAAGCAGAGTCAGTGTAAGGTTTGGTGTATGGGCAGCCATCCAGCTGATAAATTCTTATCTAAAAAGCAGGTTATTTCACACTCCTTTTGAAAACAAAAGGCAGAGAGGGCACAATGGATCTGTGAAAGGCGATGGATGAAACACAGCTCTTTAAAACACGTGCCTCTAACAGACCATTTCCTCAGCAATGGGGTGGCTCTGCTTGGAAAGAATGAAATAGTTGGCCTGATTACAGTGATCCAGTCCAGGGGAGCACAGAGCTCGGCCATATCCACCACTGTCAGGTTTATGCTCCTATCCCCAAAAACAGCTGCTGCATTTTGATGAAGTTTGGATATGGGGTTCTTCCAGATTTTAATTTGTGAGAAAGTGGGCATGTGCTATTTTGGTTTTTTTTTTTTCTTTACAGCCTTCCAGAATTTGTCAAGCTGGTTTCCACAGAATGAATTAAAACCTGCTAGCCATTAAGGTCAGACATGAAAGTGATCTGGCCCAGCCATCTCCTCCCTAGCAGATGCCTCTGGAAGGGCATAAGAAAAAAGCAAGCATACAGCACTATTTCTCCTCTTGGCATAGAGAAACCTGTAACCCAGAGACTTCCCAAGCTGGGGTGGTCCAGGTTGGGTTTTAAATCACAGTCTCAAAAGTATGCTTTCAGGTGCAACTGATAAATGCACCCCATATTATTGTTAAGTGTCCATCTAGTTTAGCTTCACACAGAATGAACTTCAACTGCTTGCTATTTTGTGTGTCCTCAGGTAAGTAATGATCCCTACTGTTCTCCCAGTGTGCCTGCTTGGGAAAACTTATGGTAAGAAGTCTTGTTGTGGGAGAAAGTAGACCATTCAAACCTTCAAATCTGGTGAAGTTTTTTTTTTTCTTAGAATCATAGAATCACAGAAATTTTTAGGTTGGAAAAGACCTTTAAGATCATCAACTGTTAACTCAGCATTGCCAAGCTCACCACCATGTCCCTTCCCAAGCGCTGTGTCTACATGTCTTTTGAACACCTCCAGGGATGGTATTTCCACCACTTCCCTGAGAAGCCTGTTCCAAGCTTGGCAACCCTTTTGGTGAAGAAATTTTTCCTAATATCCGACCTTCCCCAGTACAACTTGAGGCCTTTTCCTCTCATCCTGTCACTTGTTGCCTGGGGGAAGAGGCTGACCACCACCTGGCTACACTCTCCTTTCAGGGAGTTGTAGAGAGTGATAAGGTCACCCCTCAGCCTCCTTTTCTTCAGGCTAAACAACCCCAGCTCCCTCAGCTGCTCCTTAAATGAGTTGTGTTCCAGAGCCTTCACCAGCTCCATTGCCCTTCTCTGGACACACTCCAGCACCTCAATGTCCTTCTTGGAGTGAGGGGCCCAGAACTGAACACAGGATTTGAGGTGTGGCCTCACCAGTGCCGAGTACAGGGGGACAATCCCTGCCCTGGTCCTGCTGGCCACGCTGTTGCTGGTACAGGCCAGGATGCCATTGGCCTTCTTGGCCACCTGGGCACAGCCTGGCTCATGTTCAGCTGCTGTCACCAGCACCCCCAGCTCCTTTTCCTGTGGGCAGCTTTGCAGCCACTCTGCCCCAGCCTGTGGCGCTGCCTGGGGTTGTTGTGACCCAAGGGCAGGACCCGGCACTGGGCCTTGTTGAACCTCACACCACTGGCCTTGGTCCATTGATCCAGCCTGTCCAGAGCCCTCTGCAGAGCCTTCCTACGCTCCAACAGATCAATACTCCTGCTGGAGTTGGTGTTGTCTCTAAACTGTGTGAGAGTGCCCCCAGTATCTCCTCATCCAGATCATCCATGAAGACATTAAACAGAACTGGCCCCAGTACTGAGCCCTGGGGAACACCACTGGTGACGGCTACCAGCTGGATGTAACTCCATCCATCACCAGCCTCGGGGCATGGCCATTGGCTTTTTTACCCAATGAACGGTGGGTAAAGCCACTGAGCCACAAGCAGCCTCTCTCTCCAGAAGAATGCCGTGGGAAACAGTGTCAAAAGCCTTACTTACTGAGTCCAGGTAGAAACATCCACAACCTTTCCCTCATCTACTAAGCAGGTCACGTTGTCATAGAAGGAGATCAGATCAGTTAACCAGGACCTGCCTAATGGGATCCATGGGCAAGACTACACAACCTATTAATGTGCCGTGTAATGGATAAACTGATAAGCAGTGCGTGCAGTACATCCCACAGGAGCAGAACTGAAGATGGACAGTGAAGATGGACAGTAAAGATGGACTGGATGAGGAGATGCTACACACAATTTCACAAAGAGATGTCTCTCCTGCTGCTGTGGTAGTGTCTTGTTATGTGGGCTGAGACGGTCTGTCTGAGCCACGTATGGGTTTGTAGAGTTGTAGCCTTACGACTTTTCTCTGCAAAGGGACAGGTAAGTAATTTTCTCAGAATTGTCAACAGTGCGTTTTCCACAGCATTGAAAATGGGTTGCGAGGAAGCAGAGGCAGAGGAGGGTTGGGTATCATTCTGCACTCTTCAGGGTACAGACATGGAGAGGTCCCTGTGCATCCCTGGGGTGAAACCAAGCACTGGAAAAAAGCACTGAGAGGAGTATGGGGGAACAAAAAGGGAAGGACGAGCATCCTGGATGGCAGACACACTGTCAGAGAGAGAGGAAGGGAACAGGACTGTAACTAATGATGGCGAGGGAGAATAGTGAAAGTCTGAAGGGCGATGCAGTGGATGCATAGCCATGTAAGCACACTCAGGTCCTGGCAATCTTAAAAGCTATATAACAGCCATCTGTCTCCACATACAAAAAGCAGAGAACAGCAGCAGAAGAGAATGACTCTAGACAGGAATACCTTTTTTTAACTTTATAACTTAAGATATGGAAAAAATTTTAAAAATTAAAGAATCACAGTTCTGCTGGAGGGAGGGAAGAAGAAGGGAAGGGGAGAAAGGACTTAGCCATGGACTCACTGAAGCAAAAAAACCCTGGTGATATTTGTAAGCCCTTGAAACCTGACTGCCCTGATCTTGTCTTTATACTTGTATCATATGCAAATATTAGTCCACTTTTTTCAACCATGGCCATGCACTTTACTGTATTTTCTTGCACTGTACTTTTTTTTTTTTTGAAAGCTGCACATTTTAGCTTTACCAAGCAGTGTACACGAAGTGCTAAAATTTGACCTATTTGCTAGTATTAGACCTGAAATTCCAGTAACAGCAGCAGAGTTGCACAAGTGTTTCCTTTCTATTATTTGATCTGCAAACCATATGACAGCGCTCCAGGCAGAGAGGTTGGCTGTGTGAAGCAAGGGTAGGGAAGGGGCTGGGAGTGCATCAACAACATGCCCCTCAGCAGTAAGAGACTACTCTGGACAAGGGATGTCTGGTTTACATAGGGAGTACAGTCTGTTCCTGATTATCAGGTAATTTAATCCTCAGACTAATCTGACCAAACCTTCAAACCCAGATATTAAAAAGTACCCCCCCACACACACACATTTTCAAACAATACTGAAGGGCAATACAAAGATATCACAGACAGGTCCTGTATATTGAAGGAAATCAACATATTGTTATAAAGGAAAAAGATACGGGAATACATTAATTTAAAAAAAGAGGAGACAATCACATAAAACATTAATTACAGTGCAAGATAATTAGGGAGGAGACATTGGGCAAAATAATGGGATGGACTGTGAGAAGGGGTAAGGGTCACATTACCTACTTCTACAGGTAAGAAGGCTTTGCAAAAGGTAGGGAAGGATGGACAGAAAACATGAAAGAATATGACTGGATTGCACTCTCCAAGCGTCTGAGCACGTAGTTTTGTCAAAGTCCGTGTGAAGAGTCAGATGAAGAAAATTCTCAAGAGACTGAGAATATGCTCTAAAGAGTTTTGGAGTTAAGAGAGATAGGGAGCAGGAGAGCCCTTTTTGGACCTGGCTGATCTGCTAATTCCCCCCAGCCACCCCAACCTATATCCCACAGCAGAGGTCAACCACTGCTTTCTGCCAATGTGGTAAGTGTAATTTCTGGATGAAATCAGAGGAGGCAATGGCAGAAAAAAAAAGGGAGGATGGACACAAGCATGCTTCTGTCCCAAAGCTCAGAGCTGGTTACACTGAGACATCCTGGCAGGAATCTGTACTCTGCTGCCCAGGGGAGTCATGTTACCAGAGGAAGGAAATGGAGATACAGCAGCAATGCCAACGTGGGAAGTCCGAGTGCTCCCTCAGCCCCTAAAAGTGCTGTGAAAACATGATACAGGAAGGGCTGCCCTTCTGTCATCTCTAATACAAAGCCTTACAAATGGCTCAAAAGAGGGGGAGGAGAGAGGTGGCCACTACAAGAAGCTTCCCAAGGACTTCTGCTCCAGTAGTAACCCTTTTGTAAGGAACGTATCTAAATGCAGCTACTCAAGTGTTTACAAACAGAAGACGACCAACTGTCATCAGGCTATTTCCATCCAAGCCATTTTCCTGAGGGACCATATATTTTTAAAAGAAACAGAATACCTTCCCTTCCCACAGGGTGGAGATTCATATGCATTATTCATAAACTGCTTTCTGCAGAAGAATCTGGGAAGTGAGGACTACTGTAGAATAGTTTGGGGGAAGATTTACTGAGCTGTGTATCTTGGAAGTGGGGAAAGGCAGACAATGAAGAGAGAATAATTTTTCAAGTCTGGAAAAAGTTTATTTTTGGTGTTTTTCCTGTGACATGTGCCTGCTACTGGTGCTTGCTCCTTACCCTCACCCCGACTGCCGCCGGACAGTGCAAAGCAGTGACTTCCACCACGAGAACTTAAGGGTTTTATCACTGTTAGTCTCCAGTTCAGTAAGGCTGCACGGTACCACAAACAGCAAGACATGCCTGATGGGGCCCTAGGAAACTACTGGCTTTAAAGTACAAAATGAGCACCCTGAGCTGCCTCCCAGGGTGTAAAGGGCATGCATTTCCACAGGGAGCAGCAGCAGGCCACAGGAGAACGTCCAGGTGCTGCCCACACAAGTGCATCGCAACAGCTCAGAGAAGGCAAGCCTGCATTGCTCCATGAGCAAGCTTTCGTCAGGGAGAATGAACAGTCCTCTGCCTATGTGAGACGTAAGAATCTTCTGGGCAGCTGCAGAAGATAATCCAGAACAAGGCACAACTGCGGTAATCTCTGAAGAAAAGACAGATCAATTAAATCTGTTCCTTTTCTCGAGGGCGCTTTGTCCCCCTGCAGAACATCAGCATCTGCATATGATGGCTTTGCATCTCGGGCCATCTCTTTCCCACCACGCACAATTTCCATTTCTAAGGACTGGACTATCCAGAGCAGACTGCTGTGTCCCCATACTCCCACTGACACTGTATTTACTGTATCCCTTCCAACTTCTTCCTGACCCTTACCTTTCCACCAGAATCCAAAATCAGACCCGTAGTGTGTTCTTTGGGCAACAAGTCCGGAGCAAAAGAGGATACATGGTCCCTGGTCCTCTGCAGTCTCATGAAGGCCTTTAGGTTGAGCAAATGTAAGTCAGTGCATTTTTAAGCTTTCTGCAGAAGAGGCAAATGCACCCTTGGATTACAGGCATTAACTAGCAGTTGCAAAAACAACTACTAATTCAAGTAAAAAGCTGGCATGCACTGTGAGATCACGTGCTTCAGCTTCAGCCATCTGTCCTTAAGGCAGATTTGGCATCAGTGAAGGTACTACAGCATGCTGATGAAAATTTTGATATGACTTGTGATAGAGATTATGTGAAATCCCTGGAGGCTCACTCACCCTTCTCCCCACAGATTTCAGGGTCCCACCCTAGCTTGTTTTTAAATACTGGGCACCACCAGAGTGACTCACAGGATCACTTGTGGGTGAGGCAGGAGCTGGATCCCAGTGACAGCCATCTGCCCATCCCAAAAGCTCAAGACTGCAGCCAATTCAGCAGGCTCTCCTGATGGCAGGAGCCTCTCACCAGCTACCAAAACACACCTTGGGCATACACCCATCTCCATTAATTCTGAAAGTTACTGGAAACAGGCTTGGAGCAGGGAGCATGGCAGGTGAGGAATAGGTTTATATAGTCTCTCAATATACGGTCCTGACTCAGACAAATTATCCTTGCATGGCTGATTTGCTAAAAATACAATCTCACCTGAATCCTGGTCACTTGCATCTGCTAAACTAAGCAAACTCAGAGGCTGCTGAGTGCAGACCTCGGTGTGTCAGTAGCACTGCAGTGATAGCTCCGTGACAGCCGCCCTGCAGGAAGCAGCGAGAGCGGCTGGCAGCTGGGCTCTTGGGGCAGGCACCTGCAGTGCCTGGGAGTAAAAGGCTCCAGCAGACGGACTACTACCTAGCAATCAAACACTTTCAACTGATAACTCCTTCAGGTCTGTAAATTCCCAGATTGATGGTCTGTAATGAAGAATGGTGGATATTCTGCTAAAGTTAGTAACAGTGGTAATGTTCTGGTGCACAGCATTTTCTGCTTAGACTATATTTACATTATGAGGCTAGAAATCATGCAAAATTCCATGCATATTGCCTCATACGAATGAAGAAAATTGAATCAAAGGAGAGACTGTAAGTCAAATAATACAGTAACTTAAAGAAAAGTGTGTCTACAAATCTTTGGTAAGAGTTGGTTACAAATCAATGCAGAGGATGTATGATAAAAATGTTTGCTCTAAGGAAATGTGTGCTCTCTTTATTCGCTTCAATTAAAAGGGTTAATAAGTTAGCTGGAGTTTTCATAATACTTTTCAACAGTTGCTTAAGCATTTATATACCAGCAGATGGAAAACACATTTATTAAACATTTGGTCCTTGAGTCATGCTGACGTTAGTATCTCAAACAACATTAATTCAGGCAGCAGCTTTTTGTAATGGCCTCATTCTCTGACTAACTGGTGCAGTTATAACTTCACGTAGGAGTCAAGAAAACTGCTCGGATACAAAGAAAATCTGACCAGAAGCCCACGGGATGCTCCAGAGTAACTGTGCACATCTAAAACAACCAGAGGGATGCCAGGCTGCTGCAGAGGAAACAGCGGTCCAGATACGGCTTGTATCTCTCATCAAACCACCTGTGGTCCCACAGCCCTGGCTTGCTCTAGAGCATGGAGGTGGATGCCCAGGTCAGCTGGGAGGGAAAAGAGTAAACTGGGAGCAAAGGCACTTGACAGCTGCAGACTGGCTGTTACAGCAGCAGTTCCTTGCTTTACAGGTGCAAGGACATGGAACAGTAAAAATGATGTTCAGGTGCCACAATGCCACTGCTTTAAGAATTGCGCAGGAATCTAAAGCCTGGAGCGGAGTTAAACATGCAGGGAAGCAGTTCAAATGAGTACGTGCAAGGTGCAGTGCCTCAGTATGTAGAGAAGCATGTTAAAAATGGAATGGGAGGGCATAAAAACATAAATCCATACGCTAGCCTGAGGAGAAGGCACAGACAGAAGGGAGGAAAGAGAAAGGATCAGGGAAATCTCCAGCACTATGTACGGAAAACACTATGCATTTGCTTTACAGCAAAAGTAAAGAAAGGGTTTGTGCAACAGCCTTGCTATACTGACCCCTGCAGCCCATCCTTCTCCAGAAAGCTGGAAACGCCTTTTTGAAGTCTGTTAAGAAATGACTGACAATTCTGCAGTCTCTGGATACAGAGAATGAGGTTCTTAGGGAAGCCAAATAAAACAGATGTTTTTATTACTGTCAGTGACAAATATAGCTTTTAATCCCTTATCTTTTTTAAATCGGTCTCCTATGTTTGTTTTGCTGCTTCCTTGTTTTCCACATCAGAATAAATAGAATTAGACTGGAAGTGTATTCAGAACTTTCAGAACACGTGTTTTGAAAAGAATGTTTTCACGAACCAGTTGTTAGTGAAAGGAATGAAAATCCATCCAGAACTATTTCCAGACTGCCCTGTAAATTTTCTGCTTGTGCACTGCGCTTTTTGTGGCTGACTGGAAGACATTCCTGCAGATACCACTACAGAAATGTTAGCAGAGCCTCATTAAATAGATGAATTATGCATCAGTCCTAGCGAGCACAGAAGCTAACAATTACTGGAAGTTTCACCCAGCAGTTAATGGAGACACTAATACTATTTAGAGAAACAATCACCTCATTTATTTTTTTCCTGTACTATGCAAAGAGAAATTAATTTGTATCATGTACCAAACCAACTGCAGACTCCCAATAGCTCCCCACAGACAGAGGGTATTTCCCAGCTCCTGAGGCAGCTTCTTGGATGACTGCACAGCATGCTCCGGACTTGCACTGCACTCCTTAACTCTGGTGAGTTTACTGGACTCAGCAGAGAGCTCACATGCCACCAGGGCAGACTCTAAAGAGCAAACAGTTACAACTACCCAGCACCTGATAAAATAAAGCAAATTTTTCTGCGAGCACTAATTTATCTATCACTAGTGTTACAGAGAATTCAGCTCTTTTCTGAGCAGACAGCACAGCTTTGACAAAGTCTAGTTCAAAATCACTTCCAAGTCACAAAAATAACTTCCAAAATAGATAAAAATGAACAAATAAGCCTGCAGCCCAAAGAAATACAGTTTACTACAAGACCTCTCTGCAATGAAACTGTGAACAGAGCGATTAAATTTTTAAGTCAGCAGCAAACAAAACTATTGACAAACAGTACCGAAGCATAAATCACAGTCTCTGTCATTTATTCGCCACATTTAAGGTTCATGTCTTTACTGAGAGAGGCAAGAGACAGAGAAACTGATGACAGGTGCTTTCATGATAAAGTCATCGCTTGCTTTGTAGTTTATCTCCCATACACGCTCACTAAAATATTTACAGCAAATGTACTTCCCATAAATATCCCTTAAAAAAAAAATCTCTATACAAATGCAAAACAGCTAGATCCTTTCCCGGAAACAAGTTCCAAATTCAAGCATTCCTCTAGAGATTTCATCTGCAGCAGCAGTAGTCCATATAGGCTTGTACACTGAAAAAAAATTACCGAAATGGCACATAGGCATAATCATTTGATAGTGCAAGTACTCACATTCTCGAGTTAACCAAAGCAAACCACTGCTTCTTAGTCACTTCATACTTGAATGAAGCTGAACATGTGGTCAGACTTGCCAAAATATTCAAGTAACATAAATGCGGCTTAGTAGTCCCTAACAAGTCTTTCGAGTTCCTTTTCCTGCTGCTGATTGATTCAGAGGGCGCAGAAAACGCCACCCCTGAAGTTTGTCTTTCCACTCTTAGAGCTCCATGCAATTAAGAAACTTGCTTCAATACCTCCAACGCCCAGATCAGCTCCTGCTCATCCCAAGGCATTCTCTCCCAGGCAGCACAGCAGCACAACAAATCACAGGTATTTGCAGCCCGATATTCTGTGTGTTACAAACTGCTGAGGATTTGGAGACACGGGCGTACATGGCTGCGTGTTAGAACGCTGGCCTCAAGGGTTTGCAAAGCCAACAAGTCCTGACAGTTTCTGCAAAATGTTGTCCAATTTAATTCTGAATTAAATACTTGCAATTTATTACAGCGTCTTTCTACGAATAAGGGAACAAACAGCTTTATCCTGCAAGAAGCCTTGTTTGCATAACAATCCTGAAACTAAAACTTCATCTTGCATTAACACATCCCCCAGTAGGAGCATTTCGCTTCTTTTAGACTTACACGTCAGCCCACCAACTTTTTCAATAGACAATTCTACTGCAGGGAGAAAATAAATTAGTAAACCAATCAGTAACACTCCATGCACAATTTTTCTTTCCTTGTAAGCAGAGGAAATTTTTCTGCATGACTTAAGTTAAAGGCATATTACAAAGAAAAGTCAAGTTACATGGGGGTTTCAGGCAGCAAACAGCTACAGTTAAGTCACACAGCAGAGGTTCTGCAGTCCACCTTCTCAAAAGGATTACTGAAGGCTACAAAAGGATATGGTTTCTATCTTAAAGGAGATACTTCCAGTTATATAAAAAGGGGGTGGGGGAAGGGAATAGAAATATCTTATTTCAGCAGATTTAACATTGGTAAATTTAATCTTAAATCATCAACAGATAATGGTAATTCCAAAGACTTAATGTAACTTTCACTAGCCTTTAAGAGACTTCTTGTTTTGCATTTTAAACTGCACATAACGACACTCCATATTTCAAGTATCCTGCACACAAGATGTTTTAATCCTATGCTCTAATTAGAGTAATTCTACAGTGAGCACAGTGAGCAACCAACAAGCTCCTGCCATGCACTTGAAATTTTCCATGTAATCCTACTGTAGCAGCCTCAGCTTTCGTGGGCTAAAACTATGTTTGTGCAGTGATCAGAAGAGGAAAATATTGACATAGCCATAGGAGGAACACTGCTGCTGTGCTGTTATCAGTCATCCTGCAATCTCTGCCCCCTCCTGACCTGCCAGCTCTCCTCAGCAACCTTTGGACGTGCCGAGCAATCCATTTCATAGAGTATCAACCAACCAAAACAGACAGTTTGGGAGCTTCTTAAAAATAACAAAAAAGTGAACACCTCTTGAGGATATTGCTTGAGAAATGTTGTTATGCTTTGCGGAGAAGCAAGCAACAAAAATTAGACTGACCAGTAAGGGTGACCAGGAAGGGCTGGGGATTTGAAGCATAAGAGCTGGTTAATCTCACAAATTAATTACAGACACAGGGTAACAGCCACATGATTCTGCAGCAAAGCCCCAGGCCTCCCACAGTCTAGAGTAAGCCCCTGCAGGTCCTTGAGAGCAGAGCACACTGCATGCTGAATGACTGAGTGCCAGCCCTTAAGTCTTCCCAAACAACTTTCCACAACTTTCCACATAAATATTTAAAAGATTATCGGGGTGGGGGATGGGGGGGAACAGGAGGGCTCTGATCTACGAGGAAACTGGTTTTTGGTATTTAAACTGCCATTACTTCCTTTTCCTGCTCGCACAATGTAAGAATTTTTTTAATTAATAATCCAAAGGGGGAAATGGTTCCCGTTTAGTTACCTGTAGCACTGCCGTTAGTATTTGCTGGGTAGGCCATGTTTGCTCAGTGACACATCCACAGCTAGGCTGTTTGGTGTCATGCAAATGCCATGCATCAAGTCCAACCAGACATGCAACCTGGAACAAACAAGTAAAAAGCAGTTAAAAACATGTAGTTTTAAGAAGTTAGGCACATTACACAGTAGGCACTTCTGCATGTTTAAAGTCTCATCTTCAAGGCAAACTTCAGCACAGCAGTAACATGCTCCTCCTTAAATCAGCATCCTAGCTATCACAATATACAAGCCCAAAGGTGTCCAAGTGACCGAAGCTGACCTGTGGTTCGGTGAGGATCTAACTAGCTGAATTTGCAACTGGTCTTGGTTTTTTCTGGCCTGCCCTCAACTTTTTTGCAGCTGGTCTCTAAACTCCCCTGTACCACTGCAGATTCCTCACATTTGCTGGCATGTGTATAAAGTTTTAGATCACCCAACATCTTACGTAGGCAGGGTTAGAGGATTTTTTAGCTGAAGAACACCTACAGAAGTGCTGTACCAGTGAGTGGGGGTCCAGTTGCAATTTCTGAGCTCAGATGTCTCCCAGGGGAGGTGAGGGCAGAAGAACCCTCAGATGCAGTCAGAGCACGCATCTCCCTGCCCGACAAACCTAGACACTGACACCTACTGTGTGGAAGCCGGCAGGGTGGGGGGACCAGAGGTGGCATGGACACTGTCAGGAATGGTGCTTTTCTGACTACAAGACCTCTCCACTGCAAGTTCCAGCAGCAACAGGTTCTCTGGGTGTTAGGTTTTCTTCCAACCCACACATGCCAGGTTGTACCAATAAGCAGCGCTTGCCTGAAGCTCAGGCTGCAGGAACAGAAAAAGGGCACTGTCGCCCTGGGTGGGTGGCTGCTGAGGAGAAGCCAAATGAGAGGCAGAGGCCAAATCAGCAGCAATTCTGTGGCTAGTTGCCTGATGGCTGGCTCTGCAAAGCCAGACTCGTTAGCCCTGCAACAGGGCTCCTGCTCCTGCTTCCCTGCCCACCTTCGGTGCAGGGGGCAGCCAGACCACAACTCTCATCCTCAGAGCAACAGATCTGACTCATCTGGGGCTGCAGAGATGCTTCTTCATGAGTCTGCTGCGAGTTTCCTGCAGTCCAAACAGCATTTCATTTTGTTGACTCAGACAGGTGGAGCTTAGGTGTATGAAGAACAACCTGCTTTGCTGACCCCTGTCTGACTTGGGCTGACAACTCCTCAAAAAACTAGTCACATTTTTCCAATTATATTTGATTTGGCTCTGACAGTATGTGCAAGGAAGTATTTAAAAGCTAAGCAGATTAGCAAAGTAAAAGAAAATCAAGAAATTAATGAGCACAGGCACCATGTGAATTCGAGTCAGAGATGCACTGACTGATAGAGAAGCTGGCTGTCTTTAGGAGCTGACAGAGCTCCACCACACAAGCTAATACAGCTTTGATTTCTCCTTCAAAGAACACAAGCACAAACGCCTTCATTTTTAGTACAATCCTGATATCAGTTTTCCAAGAATGCAGAAAGATCTTCATTGCAATTCCTCCTCCCCTCACTCTGCCATATACTCTGGCGTTTACCATCTCTTGAAGAGCAGGACATGAAGCTGCCATAAAGACTCTGTAAGTGAAAGGCTACAAATAGCAAAATAAAGCAGGAATCCAACACAGGCCATGATGCAGAGAAGCCTATCACAAGATTCCAGGCATAATGATAATTATCGAATTTCTGAAACAATGAAGCATGGCAAGAAAAAATAGAAAAACATGTTGCTGGCAGAGTTTGTAGCCAGGACAGAAGTTTTACATCTGTGAGCTTTTAGGAAAATATTAACTACTTCCTTCCAAACAGAGATATTTTAAAGCATCACTCCCATCTCTGCTTGCTATAAGGATATAAAGTTATGCTTTAAGCTGAAGATAGGCAATTTTTTCTGAGTCACAGTAAATGCTTTCTAGAAAATTATCGTCCATGTGAGGTTGCTCAGGACAGCCACTGTCTCAGGGCAGGCTGCGCTTAGAATGGCATCAGAGTCTACCAGCAGTGCATCCTGGTAAAGACAACTGAACTGATTTGCCCACTTCTAATTTGTTCAGCATAGCTCTGTGCTTTCTCAGTAGCATTTAACAACAGGTACGCTTCCCTGCCTTCATTAAATACACTGTACAGGGGGATGAGAGCACGCACCCAGGGATGGGTACAGACAGATAGGTGGGAGGGGATCCTGGGCGGGGACGCACCTCTTTTTGGTGCAGTGCAGTCCCAAATATGAGTGGGTCAACCACAAAAATGAGGCCCGACTGTGGCGTGCCTCATCATGGGTTTAAAAGTAAACTCTGTTAAAAACACTAGTCACCATTCACAGGCACACATGAGGAGAGCTTCCCAATAGCAAGAAACAAATGCAATTGAAGTGAGAATTGACATAAAGTTAATAAAAACAGCGCTGAAAGAGTAAACAAGGCCTAAGATCTACATTTTGTTGTGGCTTGAAGAGATGTAATTGACCTGGTACAAACTGCCTTGTGGGTATGCTTCTATTAGTTTCAAAGCTATGCAGGCTTCAGTACCTCAAGCAAACTCACTTGCTGCTTCTGAGCTTAAGTGAGGATTAATTAAATAATTTGGGAAGAAAATTCAGTCCAACAGATAGAAAGAAAAAAAGAGAGAAAAAACATAGGATCTAATAATTTGTTAGCAAAGTGGAAGAATTGATAATTTTTATTTTTTTTTAAGTTTAAATGTAACAGGAATTGACAATCTGCCTATAAAACAGCTCTTTAAGTACAGAAAAAAGTCTGAGCTAGCTCAGCAAACTCATGAAGGAAGGGAATTTTGTTAAAATGTGCTTTGAGCCATACATCGGGAACTGAATTTCTGAAATTGCACCAACACATACTCGGATGATTTTTAGAATGGTGCCACATGTCATCCCCCAGCTGCACACATCCCAGAAGCTGCATTTGGACACAAGTCTCTCATGTGGGCGAGGCGCAGGACAATACCGGAGGCCAGCTAGAATACTGAGAGGAGGAAAACTTAGCCTCCTCTACAGCAAAGCATATTCTCTGGTAGAGACCTCTTACACAAGAAAATTAGTAGAGGAGCTTGTATATTCCATTCCCAACTCTTCAGCTCTTCGCCCATGTGTTTTTACATGCTCAACCCATGCTTGCCTGTGAATATTGTGATTTACAGATCCTAGGGCAAATGCAAAACAAGCAGAGACTAGCCATATGAAGAGTTATTGCTCAATGAAGCAGTTGTTTAAAGTGTTTTGCATTAGATACTCAAACTCTCCTCTGCCCTGAGGTTCAATAGCAGAAACCTTAAACACACATGATCCTCAGTTTCTACAAACGTTCATGACACCCCAGCTTTTACAGGTTTTTCCAGAATGGCGATTTTTTAGGCAGAACATAAAGCCTATGTCTGAATCCTGTCCTAGTCAAAAAGGAAAAGAACCCTGCTCCTCTTTTTGTACTGCATCTTGCCAGGTCACCGACACCTATTCTAGTGTTTCAGTAGAAACTGGAAGTATCTGAGTATGTATAGATCAGTTCTGGCATTCACACAGCAGAACTACAGAAATGTAGAAACCTCAAGAGGCACAGATCATGCAGAAAATCCAGGCTCACACTTCAGCCTGATGTTTGCAGGAGACACTTAAGATAGAAAACAGTTGAGGTTTGGTCTAAGAGCAGCTGTAGAACAGCATGTTGGCAACACAGTAATTAGAGGAGAAATATAACTCAGCTCTTAACCCAGAAAAGCAACCCTGAAAGTCCTCCTCTCTGGGGCTGAGGTCACATGTGGGGAACGGTTCTGGGCACACGCTGGTTTGCGGGATTCAAAAAGACAGATTTTGGCTTCCCAGGCAAGGAGGCTTCAGGCTAAATAGGTACGTATGTAACTTCTTTTTTCTCATGGCACACAGACTCTTAAGAGCAAACAGTCACATCAGCCACTCCAAACAAGCTCCAGATCAGCACCCTGTTTTGAACCACTCACAGGGTGAAGGTGGCACTACAGACACTACAGTTCTGTTGTTTAAGATCTGGATTAAACGTGGGAGCATTGTAGGTCAGAATTGTGAAGGATTCAAAGTTAGTGACTCCCAGTTGTTCAGATGGACTCAGTCAGGGGATGGTTCCAGGAGAAAAACCAGCTCTGCAATCCTATCCAGCAAGTGCAAAGTGGTGATTAAATAGGCCTAGGGTACAGGGGTTTGACAGAGCAAGTCGGCCCATGAGATGCAATACTCAAGAAGAACTGGTACTGCTCCATTCCTGCTATACATCAGTGCAACAAGACTTCTGCCTGAGACTTCCCTCTCACATGTGGGTCGTCCTGGCAGTAGAACTTGCCCAGTTTCATTCTGCAAGACACTGATAACACTGGCAAACAAGAGCCAAGATATATGCAAAACCCATCTAAAAACATAGATGGTAATTTCTCTAGCTGAAAGAAGAAATTGGCACTGGGAATCCCTCCTGCTCAGCTAGAGTGGCGAGCACTTTTCAAACTTGTGCTTCTCTACGGGAAACAGGAATGTCTGCAACCTGTACGTACCAAGTATGCCAGGTGCAATTTAAATGAAGCAAGGTCTGTTGCCAACAACAGCAAAAGAGAAAGTATGTGGGGAGTTGCTCTCTGGTTGGTATCTGCCTTGGGATAATGACTGTATCTCCCTGATACTTTCTTTTCAATCTTACCCCTACTTTGGTTGTGTTCTTCTTATCTTTACGTTTATCGAAACGAGCAGCCAATAAACTGAAAGGCAACATTTGTAAGGGAGAAGTATCTTTTTTTATAGATGTGATTTTAGAATGCAGGCATAGGAGGATTTTTTTTCAGGTCAGACACAGAGTAATCAACTTTGAGATAAGGGTAAACTGTGAATGATTTTAAATTTCACTTAATTAATTAATCATGTAACAATTCACCCATTCATATACTTTCTAGAGCAAATGTCTTTCTAACGTTGCATCCAAATCACAAGCAAAATTATGCAAGTTGCTGTTCAAGTCTCACGAACTGAACAAAATAAATCAGTAGCTAGGCCACCCTAAAATGCAGAACTAAAAATCCCCTGGGACCAGTGTTTCCTGCAGCATCTCTCACGCAGCAGTCGGTTGTGATTCAGTCTCTCCATCACGAGATACAGAGACGATTCTTACTATATGCAATATGACAGGTAATTTATTTTGGACAATATTTAAGCAGTCAACCAAAAGAAGTCACCTCTCACTATGGGTTTTTTTCTGCAGAATCTGCAGTATGCTGAGAGCAAAAGAAGCCTTGTAAATCCTTTCAACAAGCAAGCTAATTAACGAGATGTGGCTACGGTCAGCATGAATTTACCTGCTTGCTTTCCTTACTCCCTCCACTTATGGCACTGGTCTGTAAAAAGGTCTTTCTTTACAGCAGAGCTCCAGGCAAAAGCTGAGCTAAGCTCTGTTAAGAAGAGAGTGATGGCTCAGAAACCCTGGGACCTGAGTCAGCAAGCTGAAGAAAAGAACAGTCAAGAGTGCTCCTAGCCAGAGCAAATGCTTCCTTTCTGTCAAAAACAACAACAAAAAAATCAGACCCAACTCTAAGCTTTGTTGCTTTTGAACCCCAAAGTCCCAGCTAGTGCAGTGTCAGGCTCCAATTCTCAAGCTATGCTGGAAATAAACCTAAGCCAGTTTCATGGGGATTCCCTCAACTCTCTTCTCCCCCAGCCCCTCTCTTAAGCAGACTTGCATTAAGCTTCTCTGCCCACCTTGTTATTGCTGCAAGTGGNAAGCTTCTGCTTCACTCTCCCAAGCCACCTACCTGCTGTACAGGAGCAGGGCTTTACTGGGCAGCTTTTCAGCACAGAAAATGCCTCAGAAAATGGATATATATGAAAATATTTCCAAGGCGCTGGATCCTTCTGGCTATTCGAAATAACCCAGCAATTTTCTGAATTTCTACAAGTATTGCTTTGTCGTATTTGCTACCGACAGCAGAAACAGTCTACCATCAGCTGCTGGATTTTAGTTTCCCTTCCGCATGGAGTTATCCCAGTAGTGTCTGGAGGATTCAGAAGAGAAATCAGCCATTCTACACAAGCCACTCAATGACTTGCTGGGAAAGGAAAAAGAAACAGTGAAAGGATTTCAAAATAGTACCCAGCAGAAATAAACATAATAAGCATTCTGTAGAGGCAGACAAATGATCCATCCAGACGATCTTGTTTTCAATAGTAGCAACAACGGATACTATTTAGGGCGATGAGTCCATGCTTCTGTATTCTGCCAGCATCAACAATTATTGGATTTGGAATATTTAAAGGTATGCCCTTAGTATGTCATTTATAATATTCACATAAATTGCCTGTGAATTTAACTAGCCTCTTCCTGACCCTGCTGCTGCCACCTGCTTCTGCTGCCTTGTGGGGCAGGAAGTCCCAGGCTGTCAATACCCACTGCATATTTTTTTCTTATTTTAAACTGATGTTTGAGAAATTTTACTGCCACCAAATTCTTGCATTGCAGGACTTGGTCAAAATCAGTGCAGATTCAACTTATCCGCACCCTTTGTGATTTTACCAACTATAATCTTCTCTCCCAGCTCATAGGCAACACAATCTCCAGCTCATTTTAGTTGCCCTTTTTGTACCCTTTCATGTGTAGTCACCATGTGGAAAATCCTGGTCACGAACAGCATCTTACTAAAAAGGTGTCTGCAAGAACAATCTTACAAAATGGTGTAAAGTACATTCAGCTTTGTTCCTGTAACCAAGCTTGGCTGTAACAACTAGCTAATATGTGTGAAGGAAAACCTCAGTTCTAGTAATTCTTGTCAAGCAGTTAAGTCAAAACAGAACCTACCTGCAAGCACAACCAGCTTTCCCTAGTATAGGCCAGAGGTTGGACACAGCCCTCCCAGGTATCCGAAAAGACACCAGGTCAGCCAAGTGGACTTCGGGTGACCATACCTGCTCTCAGAGATCCAGCAGACTCACTGTCAGCCAGACAGTGGCAGCTCTTGCTATTTTCTTACTATCAGGATCACCATTCATTAGTAAAAGGAAATCTTTGTATGGATTCTGTAAATCATAGTTGGCATGCTTTTGTCACTTGTAGTAGGGAGGACATCGTGTCCATATGGAACTGGGCTACAGTCTGGTGACTCGGTGGCCCTTGGCTAATATGCACAAGCATGATCTTTGCCTCGTGATCTGAGCCTAAACACAGACAGGTATGTTTGGATGACACCCATCACACAGTGCTGCAAGGCCCCCCACACCCTGCGAGCATTCTCAGACCACCCATCTCTTTTGGAAATCATTCCTGACAACATCACTGTCATCATGTTACATTATGGAAGAAAAAAAAAAAACCACCTTCAGAAGACTGCATGGTGCTGCAACTCAGAAACCAATTTCTGTTTATATTAGAGGAAAAAAATCAACTTGAAAAAGAAAGGCAATCCAAGGCAGAAAAAACAAACTTTTTTTTTATACCTGAAATTCCTAATGGATGATGTAGAAGACACTCCCTTTTATTTATGCCAGTGAATAATGAGTCACATAAAAGTGCATGAATTCAAGCCAGTATGATACTGCTATGGGTTGTAATGCTTGCTGTGACAGGGAGCCCAAAGGATGCATCTGGGCTATCCACATTTTTCTTGTGGAAAAGCAGGAGGGATGAGACTTCCATGGCTTGAAATAGTTCAGTACAATCATTCTCCAAGAGGGAAATGAAATGTGTGCTGAGCAGCATTTTTATGTGCTCTGACAAAGACTGAAATCCAGCATGAATAACAAAAAGGCTTCCAAAAAGTTGAGAGAGGAATGAATGCACGTTGGGGATGATGCATGCATGCCAGCTGCAGTATACCTGTGGCCTCCCAGAGCTGACAACCCTGGAATTGCTCTGTCTGGGACAAGAAACAGTTCCACCTTCTTCTCTACAGCACGTATATAAACTACCCGTCACATCTGTTCACTCAGTGGGGCAGGACAAAACACAGCATCCCTTCCACTCTATCTTTAAACATTAAAAGTTGAACAACAGTTGGAAAAACACATATGCAGATCCCCATAATTTAAAATTAATTCACTTATTCAAAGAGAATTTACAGGTAGACAAACTTGAAGGCTGAGATGAACAAACCAATCAAGGATGTTTATAAACAGTTTATGAAATGGACTGTGATCTTGTTTAGACTTTGCATCTAAGACAAACTGCAAGGATTTTAAGGCACAAGCTCTGATAAATAGACAAGTCTAACTCTTCTATTAAGTACCCAAGTATTTAGTCTTCAGTGACATTTCATATGTAATGGCACAAGCATGAAACATATTTAGAGGCAGACAGTCAAATCTCAGTCTGTCTCTTCTTCTGATTTTAGGTCTGAGATGCTACCATAAATCTGATACGACGAAAGGGCAACGATATGAGACAGTCGGCAAGTTCAAAGACAAATACTTTTGTCTAGCAGCATTTGCCCATGTAACTATTCAACTGTGACCCCAGCTGAAGGTGTATCTTTACCTGAGAAAGCTCCAGCAGACAAGCTTTGTCCCCATCTAGCCCTAAATGCCACTTCCTCCCCTACAATAATACCCAAATCCTGGTATCTCTTTTCTTTCTGTTTACTACTAATATGGTTACTGTGGACTGTGGTATCAACCTTACACGAACAGAGAAATTATAGGCTTTTTCCACAATGAAAGTGGAAAATTGTAGGGGCAAGGAGACAATATTGCAAGGGCTAGGCTCTTGCTTTTCATCCATCCCAGTTTACAACAGAGGACTTAAAGTCTTACTCTCCATTAGACTCTGTCTATAGCCCACACTGCCAACATTCATCCCCAAGTGCTAGACTGGGTCTACAACGTCAGTACCAACATGGGCCCATTTCTCTTTAAGCTGCTTGAAGTGGCCCTTCAGAAATACAAGGGGACCCTACTTGCCACAACTCTTCTATTGAGACCACAACCCCACAGCTTCAGCACGGCCAGGGAACACACACCACGCATCCTCCAGGCTGCTCCATCACACAGCATCCGTCAGAAACAGCCAGCACGCGTGCACAAGTTTTTTTACCTCTTCCCTAAGCCACAAACCATCTCTTGTGAGGCTTTCCACATTCATTCCAGAGGTGAGGAGGTTTCCCTTGTCCTGCCTCCAAAGCCACCATATGTCCACACCACAGGCTGTGGACTGCAAGCCTGCACACTCTGGCAGGAGGGAGGCAGGATATCACAGCAGCAAAAACCTGCCCGAGGTGTTTGCTCCTCCACCCCACCGCATGCCATATGGCCTCTTGGTATTGAGCAGGCAGAGTCACCAAACCGTGCTAACACTTTGATTTGGAGCTGGCATGAACCAACTGGAGACCATCTGGCAGCAGTTGCAGTGGAGCATGATGGAGTCAGTCTAGCTGGGTATCTCCATACTCTTCCTGCTCAACGGCTCACAGAGAAAGACTTGCCAGCTTGTCAGGCAAGCGTCACACACATTGCGTGCGGCCAAAACCATTTTGCTACGTGTGGACACCTGCAGGGAACTTACCCACCCAAAGGAGGGGACCACAAGTTGGGGCAATGCACTTGTCCCTCACTGGGGATGTTCCTCTTTGCAGCCTAGTCAAACCAACATTAGAACAACCTGTTCCTAATGCTCTGGGACTTTGTAATTTAATCCGAGTAATTTAAATCAGCATAGAGTTCACAAAACCTGTCTTCCTCCTTCTCAGTGAGAGAGTGAACTAACACTTGCATTAATTATTCACAGCATCTTCTCATGCTCACACCCCCCATCTCTTTCAAACAGATGTACAGTGGCAAGAGAGTCCAATGCAGACAAAAGTGTGCTGATCAACTTACTGCACAAGAACTTTTCACCTTAGGAAGCCAGGACTCAGTGAATTATGTCTCTCCCCTGAAAATTCTCATCCAAAGCCCTGCATCTGGTTACTGGCATGAGGCACAGCACCGCTGTGACACGGGGTGCCAGGCAGGAGAGGTGCTGACAAGCTGCTGGGACGTGTGTGGTACGACTGCCATGTGCAGCATCGAGGCTGGCAGTGCTGACTCCCATTCTGTCAGTCACATCCAGATAAACTCAGCCTTCATTCACATTGTCTGTCAGCCAAAACTGTATCTCAGCGCTGACACGAGCTGAAACAATCAACAAACAAGGGGCCATCTATATCTTACAGCACGTGTCAAGTTAGAACTGAATCTGTAATTCCCCAAATGGTGTTTGGATCTGAAACTCACCCTGTTATAACCCCGAGACAGTGGATTGAGTCCACCACAGTCTGCAAAACCTATACCTTTCTATGGAGATCCATAAACATGTTGCCTTTAGCCTTTTTAGTTGGTCTCTTATTAGATAGCAGAACATGAATAAAGAAATGGCAAAATAAGGTATATTTTTGTCGGTCACCATATGAGCAAACAGACAAATAGATGGCAGTGCATCTTGCACAACGAACCAAATTCTGGTAAAAAAAGCAACGCAAGAACTTAAGCTTCTGAAGAGCAACACAACAGGACTGTCACTGAAACAATGCATCTTCAATGTGATTCATGTGTTTCTTCACAGAGAGCAAGTCCTAAGCAGGAAACTATGTGGTGTAAATAAAACTAAAACTAATTCAGATGTTCTTAGTAACAAAAGAATGGCTTTCATATTTACTTGTATTATTATCTTGAGAGCAGAATAAGCTGTTGCACAATTATCAATGCCCCCCCCAAACCACACCACAAAGGTCCTAGCAGAGGGGCACCTTCCTTGTTCAGATTATTCCCCTCCACATGGTGATTCCCCAGAAAACTAAGCCATACTTTGAGCTCTCCCCAGCCCCAGTGCCCACAGATTTCTGATAAACACACAGCCACAGTGAACAAATCAATACAGAGCTTAAAAGCACATCCATCTATCTTCTTGGAAGAACTGCAAACCAGAAAATATACAATTTATTTATAGCTGGCCTCCTTTTCCCTCATTCCATGCATAATCCAAAGACAGGAACTGAATTTTAACAAGGGCTGTCCCAGTCAGATAAAAAGGAATATTTTCAAGATTTAGGTTCTGTTTCTTTCAGTCTGAGCAGAACTTAAGGGTCCCTTCTGCAGCCACTGTAATTTCCTTACAAAGTCTAAAAATAACCCTTTTTGGCAATACAGCTAATCTTTACCGATTTAAAATCTTGAGAAAAGTTCTTATAGGAGAGGGCTCTTAAAGTAGATGTTATCTCCCTCGCTTTTTTCTTAAGGTAGGCTGAATTTCCTTTTTCCCACCTTACTTATTTGGAGGAGGTACTTATTTTTGCTGTTCTGTCACCGAGGATCTATGCACTTCACTTGGGGCTAATCAGCTCCAATTTTTAAATGCTCCCATTCCTTGGAGCAACAGGTCCAGTGCCTAAAGCAAGCAATAGGAATTGTTACACTTCTTTACATTTTTACTGCAAGGGAAGACAATAGACAACCAAAACCGCTACAGAGCAGCACTGCATGACAGGATTAAAGACCTTTGCAAGTCCTCCTCCTCCTTTCAATTTCTTAAGTTTCTAAAGCTATTTAATCACCATATGAGGAAATACTAGCGTTTACTTTTTGCTCTTCTCTGCTGTACTGAATTGCCTTTCTTTCCCCCCCTCTCCTCAATACAACAGCAAAAGCAAGCACAGAGGTTACAACTGAACGTCTGTGGACATACGTACTGCTAATTATTAACCCATGTTTTGCCCTTTGTTTCTAATAATGTACATCCAGTATCAAAATGTTGCCAAGAAAATGAACAAAACGAAGGCTGTGTGCTGACAGCCTGCAGTGAAGTTTCAAAAGCTGAAAACATGTAAGCAGGCAAAATTTTCATTAGGTAAACAGTTCATTTTCCATTCCCTACATCTAAATGCCATCACATATATTGTATATACATACTTATGCAAAGGGCATATTCCTTTGCCATTAAGCAATAGGGTAAAGAATAGATTTAAGATATTGGATTGCACAGTATTTAGAAATATTCTGTATTTCCCTCTTCAAAAGAGAAGTTCCTCTTTCGGGGAGGAAGGATGCCATCAAGGTGGGAAGCTCTCTGCAAATCATTTTAGCTGGGGAAACATCTTGTTGAGAAGAACATGATCCGATTTTCAAAGACTACACAAGTACAGGCACAAAACCTGCTACAGTTTACCTCTACCAAAACAGAACTGGCAGTACAAAATACTTTTTGTAAACAGGACAGTATTTCCAACACAGTATATCTGCTTCACCAGAAAAATGTAACAAGAAAAGAGAAGAAACATCAGGCAAACAATGCTAAGCTTGCGGAAGACACACCCTAAGAAGTGAAATGAACACTGTATGAATTATTATTTTAAAAATATGATTTAAGAAGCAGACTATATTTATGTATGTAACAAATGCTTTGTTTTTGCTATATATTAATTATTTTACAGCACAGGATTAATTATTCATAATTGGGAGAAGAAATACAAACCCAGATGAAAGTTATTTTGAGTTATCTGAGGACATTGGTATGCTCCTTACCTGCCGCCATCACACTGAACAACCACTGCTATGAAAATAGGACCTATCCAAGAAAGAAAATACTAGCTAGGTCACATATCAAAAAAAAAGGTTCTTAAAGGGTGAAAACCAGCATTAGTTTCCTTACAAATATAGTTAACTTCATCATATGATAGCTCAGGCACATGAGCCTTTGAGGGCACGTAGACGAGCACTATTTTCATCAGCAACTGTCAAGTAAGGCACGTTCTTTAAGGGCCAATTTTAAGAAAGCTAAATGGCATTTAAACAACAAAACTCCTGTGGAAACTTCTTCAGTTTACATTGTCTTCACTCGCACTAGAATTAGGAAAGCAAAAGTTAAACGTGGACAGGTCTAAAATTTGGTCAAACCCTACTGGGCAACATGCACCTCGCAAACTGATGTGCCAGGTCACACCACCTTCTACACTGTGAACTGTGCTTGAAGCTGAGAGTGAATAAAGAAGTGGAGGATTGCAAATTTTATCCGTAACTGAAGTCTTGTAGTTGCAGCATAAGACCTCAAACCTTTGCATGTATCTCTCTGTTTGCTTAACTAGAACCAACTCTCCAGCTGATTTTAAGAGAATTGTGGTATCTGGTTTTTGGTGCATAAATCACACATCAACAGTTGCTCTAGAATAATAACTATGTAGCTATGATTGCTGCCAAAATTTGTGGTGGGTAGCTTTTTTTTTTTTTTTAAATTTTTTGTAAATAAATACATGGGGGCTTAACATACTGTAGAGTAACAACAAAATCAGGGTTATTTTATTGTAGTATAACTCAGATACCAGAATACGTTCTTGAAAAAGTGTGATAGAAATAGGAAAGGTTAACTTAGTGGTGGCCACTGCAGCACAAAAAGTAGACTGCAGATTTTCAGTGGTATTTGTCCTTTGTTTTCCTTAGGGAGCTCATTGCAGGACTTGCAGAAGCAGCAAAGGACTTTCAAAGCTTACTTGGAGAACTGCTGATAATCAAATTACAGCAGGGACTACCAGAGCTGCACGATATGTGAACATCCCTCTCTGTGATCTAGTCTGCTCCCAGCTGCAGGGAAAGGAGTAGCACAAAAAACAGTTGAAACAAATTTCTTAGCATCAGTGTTTAACAGCAAGATTTCTTGGTCCATAACTAATGGGATTTTTGTCTCAAGTAGGAGTTGGCCTCTCACACAAGAGCTATAGAGATGAATCAAGGTTTTCAAGGTGCCTCCCACCATCATCTCCCTACCAGCTCAGCGACACCCACAAATGCACTGCTCTTCATGGTGTTTACCTCTCTCTGCTGAGAGCTTGAGGCAGCTGGCCTTGCTGCAGGACAGGCACATAAACCCTGGCTCCATATATAAGGTGACCTACGGTTGCTCTGGTGGTGCTCCCTTTATGGCTGTGTATTTTGGAGCCGGGCAGTTTTTAGCTCATACGGAAATAAACACAGCTGTGTGTGTGAACACCATCTCCTCTCCTCCTGAGAGATTTTACATGCGGCTGCTATGCTCAAAAAAAGCTGCAGAGACCAACATTCCAAAAAGTGCCAATTAGCAAGTATGTGGGAAGACAAAACCTGAACAGGTATAACATTTGGCATCAGCGGCTCTTTACTTGGAAAACAAAAAGCATTAAAGGTTAAAAAAAACTGGAAAAGGAAAAAAGGCAGCTCTAAAAAATTCCACTTTTATTTTATTGACTTGGCAGCAGTGAACAGTGGCAGAAGGAATGCAACTGTGGAGAGAACATTTTGTTCATTCTCAGCAGCACACAGGTTGTTGAGGCAAGGTGGGACAGAACAGCAGAAATCACTCCCTACACTCTCCAGACCTATGAAGACACCAGCCAGCCCCTCCCAGAAGCCGTAATTAATGTGTATTTACATTGCTGCAGTAACAAAAAAGCATTCAAAGCAACAATGATGATAACACACATTACAAAAACCTTTAGGAATCACTGCTACTTTATGCATATGAATATTATCTGTAAATATAAATTTCACCTTATTAAAAAGTGTTGATAAATACTGCAAGTTAGAGTTGACTCATGATGGAAGGAGACAACTGCTGTCTGAAGAGGTAATTAATTTCTACCTGTGAACAACTTTAAAGGCATTAGCTCCAGAAAAATAACTACTGCAGGCTGAGCTTTGCAGTTACTTAGAAATTAGGCGTTACTCCATTTGCCCGTTTCTGAAGGGAGGACACAATAAAATCAGAGACAACAAGCAGCACGAAGATACTTGGACCGTCCTTCAGAAACATTTTTAGTCCCATCCATTCATCATGCAGAGCAAAGTAGCATGTTCCACGAGCCGCTGCGCTCATCCGCATTATCACTCACGATGAGGATGACAGATTCTTGAGCTCTTTCCTCTGCAGCACTGAGAAGCACTTGGTCTTGCCAATATGAACTGCTGCTACTGAACAGAGCTCATCTCAACAAATTCCAGTTGGGCTACTGAACACCATCCTCTCTCCAAAAGTGGGACACGCTCTCAACAATGCAACTGCAATCCTGCGTGGTGTCACAGCTGTGGCAGCTGCACAGCTTCATCTGTATATAAAGGAACTTGGAAAAACCTGACCCCAAAGAAAAATAGCACCTCAGAGTGAGATTTCAGAACACCAACACAGATTATTTCAGAACAAAAGATGGTTTCCACAAGAACAAAAGTTATTCCAACGCACCCCAATGGCGATCATATTTTCAATAAAAATTAGCTTTTTTCTTTTTAAACAAAGTTTCACAGTTCCAGAAAATGACCGCATTAAAAAACTTACCACGTTGCCCTCTTCAGCATCCAAACAGTGATTAATGACAGTAAAAATTCACTTTTAGCATTCAAACCACAACACTTAAAAGCTATTTGTGCAACACTATGAAGCAATTACTTTTTTTATTTTCAGCTTTGGTATCAAGGCATGTGGTTTCTGCTCCCAATCAGGTGGAACCTACACAGATTATTCCCTAACTTGCTAAAATCATCGGTGGGCACAGCATGGCATACCTCTACCGAGCAACCACTAAAGGGAGTAGGGGGGGAATAAACATCACGCTTCTCACTATCCCTCAGGGCCAGCTGTGTTTTGCACCAGCTCAGTTACAGCATGGGCGGAAATTTGCATTAGTGAAAAGTAGGAGGAATAAATAACAGGAATAAAAGATAAACAAATCTCCCGGTGAATGTGTTTTAATTATTTCCTGCCAACTCTCTCACACCAACCTCTAATCCCAGGTGAGATTATTTATTAATTTTATTTATTTATTGTCTATTCTTTATGTCCTAATCAGTCCTGTTCTTGATCTTGCCAGATCTGCTGATTAAATGACTGTTACTTATGTATATTACAAAATCAAAATGCATCACAACGACTTGTGGCAGCCTTGTGCTAGTGCTGGTTTTAGCAAACTTTCATCAGAAAATTTCTGAGTCTCTACAGAGGTGTAAACAGGAAAATACCTCTGCTCTTGGCAGGACTGTGGCTCCTGCCCCCATACCGCAGGTGCTGCAGCAGACTGCCTAATATTCCCAACCAACACAATTCAAAGCAAAACAGGAGAGGGAGATGCGCTGCAAGCCAAGAGATCTGCTGTTTTTGCAAGGAACCTCTTCTATGCGAACAGGGAGACGAGTCAGCTAACAACGACGAGAGTTAATGGAATAGTGAGGACCCCGTTTGATTTTCAAAAGGCAGGAATCCGCTCAGGCAGTTACGCTAGTAACATGCTAGACTTTAACACTTCTAAAAGCCTCTGAATTTTGACCCAAATACCAAGATCTGTAAGCCTCCCAAGATGCAGGGGAGCAAGTTTCACAGGTGATGATGGCTGCTCCCACACAGCTTGCGGTCTGCACCGCTACTAGCTCGCAGTGCCTTGCCTTCGCTCCTGCAAGATGGTTAAGATCTCACCACAGGCCCATTCAGGGAGTGAAAACAGCAGCAAAAACACCCACAAAGAGACACTGCCAGTTTAGTAATTGAGTAATTTATTTCCCAGGCCGGCCTGCAGTGCTGGGACCTGCTGAAGGCAGCGTGCATATGCATATTCCCCAAATCAAAGCCTGGGCTGCCCCATCCTGCCCTCCAGCCCAGTTCTGCAGCCCAGCCATTTCCTTTAGCTTTATTCCAGGGGATACTGGGAGCTGATAAACTGAAAGCTAACAGCAAGCACAAGGTATTATTATTCCCCCCTATTTTGCAGAATGTCAGAGGGAGTATTAACAATAGGCAAGCACAGGATGCACAAACACCCAACTTTCCCAGGCATTAGCAGTAAAAATGTGAAAGGAGTGACCCATGCCAACTGATAAGCAGCTGTTTGAGTACATTCACAGCAGAGTTGAGCCCAGGTTCAGAGCAGTTGCTGTGAGCTCCCACGTGAACAGTGTGGCTAACCTCATACATATGGGTCTGTTTCTTGGTGTGTAACCCACTCTGAAAACGGTTTCATTGCCCAAAAATTGACTCAATGATTCAACTTCACTAAGTGAAACCAGAATTCTCAGACAAAATTTCTCCCAGATGGAGAAGTCAAAAGTTGTAAACTCTAACTTTGTTACTTGCTTCCTAAGCTTGGTCAACCTCTCTGGCCAAAGCATTTCAGCTGCAGATGCCTCTAGTATTTTGCAAGGTGTGACCATTTTCCATTAAGTAGTCCAAGACTCGATACATAAAATAAGAAGGTATATCTACTTTTTGCTCTACCTGGAAAATACAAGTTTTTCTTCACAACTTCAACTGGAACCCTATTGAGGGCAGAACTGGCTAAGGCCAGTGTCACACCTGGCAGTAACATCAATCTTATTTACTGACAAATGGTGAATAATCAACAGACAAAAGAACTACAAATCTCATTTCCCAGCATTCTGTCTACTGCTTTAGGAAACTGTATGCTCCTCTCAGTTCAAACTGATTCAACCAGTATTTAATCAAGACAATTTTCTTAAAAACTGTGCTGAGAGTATTGGGCAGAGTTTTCTTTGCAATAACCCAATCTTTCCCTACAGAGGCTTCACTTCTGATGTCCTATCAGCGAGACACAGCTGCACAAATCAAGCTTCCTTTTGCCCCTGTGAAGGCACTAACATTTAACAATTGTTCCTGTCAACAAATTCCTCTTCTCTTACTAACAGAAATATACTTGACTTCAAGCACATTCAGCCCAGTGGTTACAGTATAATATAAATCCATTATTACCCAATTTTCTGTAACTTTTATATTATAGCATGTATGCATTTCCATTTATCTTTGGTAGACCACAGTCTTTTCATTGGCACTGCTAGCTCACTTTTAAGGCCATCTGTAACCCCCAGCTGGAAGGAGAGGTTGAGTTTTCTACTTGTTTGTTTGTTTAGTACCACAGTGTGAAATAAAGAGCAATAATTCTTAATAAGCACCCTTGGGGAAACGGTCATGCAGAAGTATTCCGCTATACCGGATACAGAGTGAATAATGTACTGGTAGAGGAGATCATGAAAGAGAAACAGAGCAGAAAGGATGTGTATTTTTATTTATTTATTTTTGCTAGAAAAACGAAATGAGAAAAAGTAATACATACTAGTTCTGTTATCCTTTTCAAACACAAGACAGGCAGAGAAAACAGATGGTTTGTATGAGGTGAAAACTGAAGCATCTCTTCTCCATATTTTTTTAAACTTGTGCAGTTGTGCAGTTTATGTACTAAACTAGCTGCATTCTCTTTACCCAGAATATCTTTCCTAACTTTTGCTCTGAAACTTGTCGCTGCTTATTCATTTCAGAAGGACAGCTGGACACGCAGACATAGGTACACTAATCTGACCGCATAATATGTTGTGGCACTAACCTCGTTACCTATCTCAAAACAAGATAAGGCTAGAGATTGGTTTGTTCTGTATTTAAGCAAAATCCTAGATGTTTAAAATAAATAACTCAGTCTCTTCTCATGATGACAGCTGAGTGAACTGTACCCTTGTTTAAACCACATCAGTTAGTTTAACAGTTAAGCAAGAAGTGACATTTTTTAAACGGCTGGAAGCCCAATTTTATTAGTAGAATGAAGGATGGCAACTTTCAGCATGGCTGTGAATTGTGACAGAGACACATTTAAGAGGGGAGCTAAGGCAGGGGTGAGAAGTCAAGCAGGTACCAGCAGAACCACAGCCTAGTCCCAACTCTCTGCCCAGCAGCCTGCAGGATCATCAGAAAGGTTAGCTGAGGCTGCAGTCGCAAGCTCTGCTTAGATGAGACGTGCTTCTTCAGCAAGAGCCTCATCTTTGTCTAAGTTTTCAGTTATCTTGTACTTAGAAGAGGGCCCTTTTTCAACCACAAAGATTCCCTGGAGCAGCAAGATCAGAGTTTCACGTCCAAGCAGTAATTGTTTTACGCAGTCCTCTAGCTTTGCTACTCGGGCAAAGCAGGGCAATTGCACAACAAAATCCTTTATAACATCTGGGCTCCTTCTCTGCTTGCCTTGTCTTCCCACAGATATACTTTAAATCACTGTCTAGGAGGACATAGCTGTGACAGAGCACCAGCATTTTGCAAATTGTCATTCAAGGCACTGAAACACAAACCAATCCTCAGCAGTGCCCCTTACAATCATTTAGAGGGGGCAAGTAAACGTCACTCAGTTTGTTCTCTTTGCTTGAAAGAAACATAATCTGCATCTGAGTATCTAATTGGCTATACCACAGAGCAATTTCTGCCTAAGAAACTTTACATTAAGAAGCTTAATAAACAATAGGCAAAGAGCAATGGACACTAGAGAGTAATTACTCATTCCAATAGCATGCATTTGTGGACAAACTCTGAGTTGTATCCGTATTAAGAAATAATGCAGTGTGTTAACTAGCAGACACCTGAACAAGACAAGGAAAGACTATGGACCCTGCAAATACAAAAATTAAGCTCGTTAAGATCAGCAGTCTGACCATTTTATTTCTAGTTAACTGACCTCAAGGATTAAAACACTTTTATATTAAATACATTTGAAATATTTAAATGTATTTAATATATTTAAACCAATAAAATGTATTTTATATTAAATACACTAAGAACATCACTTAAATTATTTTATTTTTCCCAAACCTGCTTGCTCTCTTCTCAGTATTTTTACAAAAACAAGGTGCATTTTTATTTGAAAGGTTTTGTTATATAGACACACGTAACATTACATGTGTTAATTAATAGATGTCAGGTTTGATAGTCTGCAAGCTACAATTTATTCCTACTGTTGATTGTCTGGAGGCTTTTATGATTATTATTTTATCTTTTATACTTTTATCTCACACAGATAGCACAAGCCATGGAAAGATGCTGTCACTTTAGTGTCAGAGCATCTGGGTATTGGATACCTATTTGCAATTAAAAGTTTCATAATTCTCTCCCAACATAATTAGCTTTACTTTAAAGCCTTTCTGATAATCAGTCTCAAATCACTAATCTTAATTTCTTATTTGCATTATGTATGAGAGCTAAAGGACATACCACAAAACACTTGGTGAAAATACACTTTTACACATCTAAAACAAATCTAAGTTTTCTGCAGACGTGCCTGCATGGCACTTTTTCTAATTATACGTAAGAGGTAAGTTGAGCAGAAGCAGTTTCTTACACCTGATAACAACTTTTTTCCCTAACTCAAAATAAATGCAAGTGGATTTGTCACTGATTATCTAGACTTTCTTTCCAGCTGAAATCCCTTCTCTCTTCTGGTAAACAGGTCTTGCTAAAGAGAAAATGTAGGACCACAAGCCCCACCATCTCAGAGACACAAGCCTTGGCATAAATGGCTCAGAACAGGGACCATTATTTTTCCCAGCATCCAACAAGTCCACGACCATCTAGTCGGAGCAGAACTTCAGATACCACGTCTCAGTTCAGGTCTGCCTTTCAATTTCTTTTAATGTAAAGCAGCACTACTGAATTTCAATAAAAGATTGCCAGCGTTCACCAGGATTTTACTCTCACATTGGCACTCAGGTGTGGGACAAGCATTCTGATTTAACTAAGTTTATCTACTGTGCTTAATATTTCACCTGTATAGAAGGATGCCATATTTTTCTTAATTACGGCTTAATTTTGATAATTTGATAAAATTTCTTCAAGATATCGGCAACTTGATACGCCTATTCATCCACTGCTAACCCTTGACCAGTAATGTGTAGTCATAGATAATAATTTTCGCACACTTCTCAATACTTAGCAATTGTCCCTCTTCATTCAGCAGAATCCTCCTCAGGCTCGTGTCTGCAGGACAGCAGCAACACATCTTTAGAAGTGTGTAGATGAACACGTCTTTAGATGACCACTCAGCCCTGCAGGACCTCATCTCTTCTGAGATGTAAGAGGAGGAAATGAAAAGGAGAAAAAACGCAATAATTTGCAGCTCTGAAAACTGGCACCTCCTACCCAAGCTTCTCAGATCTGGAATACACATTTTTCCCCAGCACAAATGTGTGGTGGACAAACAATGAAAAGTGATTTTGCCCTAACTAGAAACTGATTTTTTTTTTATGCTGAATACTTTCTATCATCAATCTTACGATTTTTCTAAATAAAGCAAGTTTCCCACTGAACTATCCACACTGCCATGTAGTGCAAGAAGCTGGGTTGTTGTTTGGTTTTTTTTAGAAAAAGATGAAACTGCTAGTCTTAAGGGAGCAGATTTTCAGCACGGTTCTCTCACACAAAGCAGCAAAAAGATAAAAATTGCAAAACTCTTCTCCTGTATTTTCCATGGCCAACAAAAATTATCTTCTACTTTCATAGCTGCAGACCATAATAGCCAAAGCTGTGAGATCAGCATTGCGAAAAAAGACTTGTTCACAGACAGAAATGGGAGTTTATTATTAAATCAGGTATTGGGAACAGAAGAGGTTTTTCTGTTCCCTTTTTAATAAGCACATCAATTATACAGAAACCAGGGTGTGTCTGGGAACCTAATGAAATTCATCCAGCAACTGTCAGCCCACGGGTAAAACACACAGCCTCACCCCGAGAGGATGGCAGATGTTACAACAAAATTATTATTTGCGTGTTACACTAATCATTACACTCCATCTGAAGCCAAAGCTCTGCTGGCTGTCACGGCTGTCAAAAGCAAACTGCACAGGACAAGGGTTACACAGCTCTGCTGCTTCCTGCAATGGCTTGTGAGCCGCTGCTGCTGAGCGCACAGAGGGACTGGAATGAGCAAGTTAAGGCAGCCAGCGGCCCCTTGGGTCAGTTTCTGCCCATCCACCTGCTGGGGGCAAGGCAGAAATGTGGGACATGGCCCTGGTCACTTGGTGCTGAACACCCTGCCAGAGCTGGTCATCATGGGATGCTGAGGAGTCCACACAGGCTACTAAGCCACCTTTCTGGTCAGCCAGAGGAATAAGGAAATCACACTGCCAACTAGGCATTGAGTCTGGCTCTTTCAGGCATCACTGTCTAGCAGCCGAAAAAGGTGCATATTGGTTGTTTCCTAACCAAGGAGTTTTCCTGTCTCTAACGTTTAGCTCCCCCTTTAATACTAAGCGTGGAGGCCTTCCTCTGTCCTGGAGGTGAAGAGATGGAGCTCCTCCCAAGAGCTCGGGTCAAAACTTAGTGACTGCTCCAAGTTATCCCCTGCAGGAGCCTGCCCGCTTTCTCCACCAACTCATAAAGTTGATGAGGAAAATGATGAAACCTGCCTCTTGGATTATATTCCCAAATGACATGACATTTATAATCCACGATGCTTTCATTTCACTTGGGGTAAAGCGATGCCTTTGCAGGACCCTGAATGCATCTAGTTTTTGGCATTTTGAGTTTTTCTATATGAAAAGCAGGAATGTTTGTGCACAAACTAATGCCCTCCTCTGGTATGGCATCTGAAAAAAAACTATCTGAAATAGTGCAAAAAAATCATTAGATCAGCAGCCTGCTCACTTGTGATTTTTAGTATGGGCTGAATTAGTCACAAAAAAATTATACCAAAAGATCTGGTGTCTAAATAAGCCTCCCTACCCATGGCTCTCAAGCAGGACAATAACACAGTTACGTTGCTCAGTAAACCTGTGAGATCAGAGTGGTTTTCCTGCTATGAAAGAATGACTCTCCTTAGAGCAAGTCTTCTGCATGCGTTTACTTTCCACTTTGGGACTGGAGACCTTGGCAGCAGTGACCCAGTGACGCTCACTCTCTCAACAGCATCCCAGAAAACAGTGGAAAGTTCTTTCAATTTTGTTATAAAGAACTAAGTTCCACCAGTTTACAAAAATCATACAGGTGTGGAGTCTAAAGCTTCTTAAAAGAACAAATTCTTTGCTAACTAACTAGCACAGTCTGAAGAAGACTCTGTACTTTCATCAGATATCAGAGGGTTTCTCTGTTGTCCCTTAAAAATCATTGGAGAGGATCCCATGGAGTGTGCAAGCCATGGAAAGCGGCTCCTTTCTGTGCCACTCAGCTCGCCTGCACTGCTGAACAGCTCAGAGAGGTAAGGTCAGCAGTCACTGGATGTGCCCCAGTCTGGCACCTTTCTTTCAAGTGGAATTACAAAGCTTTTTTGCTTGGTAATAGGACAGAGTCTGCTCCCAGGGACGTGCATTGCCCTGCAGAGAAAAGTAAACTAGTCCATGGCACAGATAGCTGCCTGGTAAATCCTGTCACCTTTGTGACCAAAAGACTACGATTTGCTGTGTGTGGACAAGGAACCAGTCACTTCTGTCTACCCTTTTGCTGTCCTTCAGCAACAGAAAAGCTTTGTCTGAAACTGCATAGAACCATTACCTACAGTTGAGCCTTTATCTCCAAAAAATAAAAAAAAACAAACCCAAACCTCATCTTTGTGAACTTAGCAGAAAGTAAGAGAGGGAAGAGGCTAATGACCCAGTCAAAGACACCCTGGTAAGTAAGATGACAGCAGTAGCCTCCTGAAAGCAGTCACCACTAGCTGTGCCAGCTGCAGGGGCCATGGTGGTTATCTGTTACAGTCTCTCTCAAAGTCACAGTGGTTGCCTGGTACCATGAATTTAGGAGACTTTACCTGCATCTCCACCCCACTGTATCTGGGTCCAGCCTAGCCACAGCCCATCGGCGGCCACCAGGTCACAACCTGGAAGGACAGTACTCAGGTCACCTAGTACCAGGCAGACTCCTCAGTGACATTTTACCCTGCAAATAAGTCCTACTGAAATTTGATCAGTCATAAAGCTGGTGGGAAGGGAAACAATCTTTTGGTTTGGGAGGGAGAAGGATTTGGCAACTCCTTGGCCAGCTCACCAGATTGGCAACTCAGGTCTCACCATCTGCAGGCAGAGCTAATGAGTGGTGATGTTGATGATGATATGGCAATTAAGAAACCAAACCTGAGCTGCAAGAAAGGAGAGGAATTTCACTGGCAGAGAGTTTCCTTCTCTCTCACACTAAAACAATGACTACCAAATGCTATGAAAAAACAAGCGAGTCTTTGTTAAATATGTAAAATCCCTAATCTCTGCTATTGTATGCACAAGCAGAACAGGATCTCCTTCATTCCTGCCCCCCTCCTCCTCATGCAGTGCTAGAAATACTCAAAATACTTCAAAATGGAAGACAAAAGACATATCTCTAGAAGTTCTACAATCATATTTCTACAATTTAACAAGAAGCCTTCGACAGCAGCAGGGAAAAACAAGTATTTTTCCTAGTATTGAGCCATCAAAACAAGATTGGGCAGGAAAGAGACATAATGTACATTACCAACAGACTCCCCCCCACCACATTTTAAGTATTCTCTAATTTGCATTTCAGTAATTTTTTTAATTATTATTTGAGATACAAAGATGCTGCTTGCCACTCTAGGGAGAAAATTTGTGTGGCCAAAGCTCAGCTGGAGTTGAAGCTGGCCAGTACTGCGGGGGATAATAAAAAGTTTTTTAAAATACATTCATAGCAAAAGGTAGTGCAGAAGTAACACTGGCCTGTTACAGCATGAGGATGATCACTTCACAGAGAACATGAACTCCTGCAGGATCTGCCGCTCCAGCTGGACCCCTGTAAATCTATGGGGCCTAATGGGATTGATTCATCTGAGAATATTTAAAGAGCTGGCTGATGTCAACTACAAGGCCTCTCTCACTGANTGATTTTTGAATGGTCTTGGGAATCTGGAAAGGTCCCAATTGACTGGAAGCTGCTAACATTGTCCCAGTTTCCAGGAAGGGCAAGAAGGATGAGCCTGGAA
>VZTA01023761.1:5809-19740 GCA_013398855.1 Mohoua ochrocephala | reverse complement strand
CCCGGGGCGGAGCCGGCGGAGCAGCGGCCGGCGGAGCGGGGAGCGGCGGATCCCGGGGGCAGCCCCGGCCCGGCTCCGGGATGAGCTTCCCGCGGCCCCTGCGCCGCTCCGTGAGCCTCAGCCCGGCCCGCACCCTGCGCCTCGTCGTGCTGGGACAGAGCGCCGTGGGCAAGACAGGTAGGACGGGGCTCCCCGGTGTCCCCTCGGTGTCCCCTCGGTGTCCCTCGCATCCCCCCAGCACCCCTCTGCTATGCCCTGGCACCCCCCCGGCGTCACCCCGCTATTCTCCCTCCCGGACAGAGGGACCAGCCTTCCCATGTCCCTTCGAAAGCCGGGACGAGGGACATCCTCCCGGTGCCCCCCCACCCAGCCCGTGGGGTTTGAGGGCACCGAGTTTCCTTCCCCTCGAGTTTCCCACATGGACGCTTTGCCGCCGGGGCTCGTCCCCCTTGCCCGAGGGGTCCCCAGCTGCGTGGGGGGGCCCGGGGTGGACATCACTGACCGGGAGAACTTTCCCAGAAGCGACGCTCGGGATGGGGTTTCCCCGGTGCGAGGAGCTCGCTGCTCGTTCCCAGCGCCCACGGCAGCTTTGCGGAGCCTCCTGCACGGCACCGGGCTGTTTTCCTCCAGGAAAACTCCCTTTCCCCGTGCCTTGTTCGGCGCTCTCCGTCCGCGCCTGCTGGGGTGGGGGTTTGGGATACTGTGCTGAGAGCACCTCAGCTCTCTCCTTCACCCCATTCCTTCCTGGGAATCATCCTCCTCCCCCTTACCACTGCTCCATCCCGGGCTGTGAGCGCTTGGGGGCAAAGGTGTCCCCTGCAGCACGCAGAGCGCCGGGAGCGGGGTCAGAGGCAGGGGAAGCTGTGGATCCACATTGCAGCGATCCATGATCCGTGCAGAGCCTGGTGGGACGCGGCCGTGCTGCCGGGGGCAGGGAATGTCCTGCCCCTCTGGAACAGGGAAGGCGCCACAGCCGTGGCACCTGTGCCGGGCTGTCGGAGCCGCTGGAATTGCGTTTCCG
Source organism: Mohoua ochrocephala (assembly GCA_013398855.1). Classification (NCBI taxonomy): domain Eukaryota; kingdom Metazoa; phylum Chordata; class Aves; order Passeriformes; family Acanthizidae; genus Mohoua; species Mohoua ochrocephala. The sequence goes on along the minus strand of VZTA01023761.1, from coordinate 18,719 downwards.
TGCGCAGCGACCGGCATTAGCCAAACAAATCCTAATTCCCCGATTAAATGGGAGGAAGCGACTCCCAGCTGGCCCTGAGCGATGCTGGAGCACGGGATGGGGCTCAGCTCCGGGCACCCCAGAGTCCCGGGGAGGGGTGGGGGGGGATCCCCGGCAGCGTTTGGCCCCGATGGAGCAGATGGTGGTGTAGGGAGTCTTTGGCTCGCCCCCACCCCAAACGTGTGTGTCTCCCTGCTGCTGCGCATCCCACCCGGCACACAGCACATTCCTGGCAGCCCCGGGCCCCTCCTGGGGGTTTGTCGTGCCTCCTCCTCAGGGTGGGGTCGTGCCGAGGGTGTTTTAGGGTTCCTCCCGTGGGGTTCGGCTGGCAGCCTGCGCTCCTCGCCTCGCTGCGGCGGGGTTTGTGGCCGTGGAACGGGGCCGCGGGGAGGTAATCGATACGGGGGTCGTGCAGGGGGGAGCTGGGGCGTGCCAGGAACAGGGAGCAGCCCCCGGGAATGGCAGGCACGTGGCAACCCCCCACCTCCGAGCGAGTCCCCTCCCCGTCTGTGTCCCCTGGGCGCTGTTCTGCACGTCCTCCCCTGCCAGGGGACATCGTGCCACCTTCCCCGGGGGCTGTGCCCGAGCTGCCGGCTCCTGCTGCCTACCAGCCCCCTGCTCTGGGGACGAGGCCACCTGTCCTGCTGTCGCTGCCCAGCCGGCAGGTGATATCCCAGGTGACGGATCGGGTGTGGCAGAGGCGAGGAAGGAGCCAAGAGCAGCAGCAGCAGCATCGCTTGGGCTCCCGTGGGGAGGACGTGGCAGCTGGGTCCCCAAACGGGGGTGACATCTCTCCTGGCCGGGGTGTGCGACGTTCGTGTGGGGCCAGGGGAGGGTGAGGGTGGGGGGTTTCATCCCTGAGCTGCCAAGCTCCCGTCCTGGCAGAGTGTGAGCGGCCCCCACAGCGGAGCATCCCCGGGACGACCATCCCCGGCCGGCAGAGCTGAGGGGTGGGAACAACCAAAGGGCAAATCCCAGCCGCAAAAGGGCAAAATAACCCTCGGTTCTCAGCCAGAGTTTGGGGGTTTTTTTGGAGCAGTTTGGAAACCTTCAGGATCTGGTGACCCGGGGTCCCAGACCCTCTGAGGCAGGGATGGGTTTGGGTGCAGCCGTGCGGTTTAAAGGATCAGGGCTGCTGGAAATCCAGCCCAGCCGGGGCTCGTGTGATCCTCTGCTGCTCCTGCTGCTGCTGCCCGGCGTAAACTTTGCCATAACCCAGAGCAGAGCTCTGCCTGCAGCACGTGGAGCGAAGATGGATCGGCGCCGGGGCCGCTCCGCAGCGGCACAAACAGCGCAGCACGTGGGGAGGCACCCGGGCGTGCCCGGCCCGACCCCAGGGCAGGTAAATCACCCCCTGAGCCCCCAGCCGTGCCCCCAACCCCACACCCAGCGCACCGGTAACCCCTTCGGCTCCAAGGAGAGCCCTTCCCGAGGTGACCGATGTTCAGGATGGGGAGGAAAAAAGCTCCTTATAAGGCTGGGCGGCCGCGGCCGCTCCGCCTGCGGCCGCTTCCCCCGCTGGCAGCTCCGCTCGTGCTCCTGCGCTCCAGCCAATTTTTAATCAATCTAATTGGCTCCTCTTCTCATCCCGCACCATGTGCTCCAGCTTTGGGCGGCTGCCTGACATATGACACACGATCAGGTGCTTTCTAGAGACCGAGCCTGCCTCGTCCGGCTCTCCCCGATAACTCTGTCGCCTCTTTGAAGGTGCCTGGAGGTGCCTCCTGAGGGGGGTCCCTGGTTATCTCCTCGGAGCAGTTTGGCGAAATTACCTGCTTTTTCCACCAAATCCCTTCCCTGCTGGGCAGGTTTTAAACCCAGAGACGGATTGGGGGGGAGGGGGGGGGGGGGGTGTGTGAGAGGATGGTGAAGCCCCCAAAGAGGAGCCGAGCAGGTGTGGGAGGCAGGAGAAGTTCCCGCAGCCCTCTTTCCTTTTTTATGGTTATTTAAGCCTGGCCCATGTGGGGCGCCACGTTCCTGGGATAAACACACAGATCCTGAGCCGGCGTGGGCCTGCGAGGGCAGGGACACCGGGAACACCTGCTGGTGGGCAGCTGGGACAAACTGGCCCTGCGTTGCCAGGGAAAGGGAGCTCGGAGTGTTGCTCCAGCTCGGTGGTGGTGGCTTTTCATTCCCCCTTTTCTTTCTGGAGGGGTTTTCATCACATCCTGGTTCTGGCAAGGTTTTTCCTCCTGTTCACGCTCCTGCTCTGTTTTCCTTCCCTCCTCTCCCTCCTGGCTCCTGCCTAGCTCTTTTTGGGTTTTTTTCCCCCCCATTCCCTGTTTTTTTCCCCCTGTTCCTCTAATTTCACTTTCCGCTCCTGCAGCCTTTCCGAGCCGGCTTTTAGCCTCTCCACTGCCTTTCACTCCCACCCCCATTACCGTCATTAACGCCTGGAAGGGCTCGAGCACCACTTCCACCCTCCACTCCCGTGCTCCCTTCACCCTCCCAGCCACGGCTTCGGCCAGAAATTCCCTCTCCAGGCATCGGCACGGCGTTTCCAAAGCGGCTTCCTGGAAAAGAAGCGAGGGCCAAAGGCCCCCCCGGGAGGGTTTTTGCCAGCGATTTGGGCTTTGCCTCACCGGGCTCTGGTGCAGGGAGATGTGTAATCAGATGAGGGGCTTTAATTGCCTGAGCTGTGGCTGCTCCTGCTGCTCCTCTGCCCTTGCAAGGAGGAAAAATGGAAAACTCCAGCGGGGTTCGTTGTGGTTTTTTTTCCAGCGCTGACCGTACGATTCATCACCAGGAGATTCATCGGAGACTATGACCCAACCCTAGGTAGGAAAACTCCTTTTCCTTGGTGCTGTCACCTGTGGCAGAGCCAGCCCTGCTCCCCAATTTGCCACATCCCCTCTTCTCCCTCCTCTCAAGCAGACAGGCAGCCCGTGGCCATCCTGACACCTCCCCGGGTCCTGCATCCCTTTTCCCCTTGCTGTTGTTATTTAAGGCAAAATCTACTGGGATTGCCCAGGGAAGTGCTGCGGGCTCAGTCACGGGATCCTGGAACCATGTAGGATCACACAGAATCGTTTAGGATGGCAAAGACCTAACCTGAGACCTAAGAGTCCAACCATCAAACCAACAGCTCCTCCTCACTTCCTCGAGTTCCTTCCCAATCCGCTGCGAGGTGGCTTTTAAGGGACAGGAGGCATCTAAGCCCCTGGAGCCCGTGCTCTCCTGAATTCTGGGATTTGGGGATTTCTTCTTTTTCCATTTGGGTTGGTTTTTTGAGCACCGAAGCCACGTCCCCTGTGGAATGTCCCACAGATGTCCCCTCCTCCCACTCCCCTGCAGAGCCCCTCTCCCTCCCTTGCTGCTCCCGTGCTTTGGCCACCGCTGCCCTCTCGGCCACCCCGGTGACCGAGGCCACCCGGGCTGTGGCCGCTCCCCCCCGGGGGGGTTCTCTCACACGCCTCCCCTGTGTGTCCCGCCCAGAAATGATCTACAGGCACGTGGCCGTCATCGACGGGGAGATGGTGCACTTCGAGATCCTCGACACGGCCGGACAGGTGAGCTCGGCCGGGGAAACGCCATCGGAGCAGGGCAGGCGGTCCCTGCTCTTCCACCGGCCAGTCCCTGCTGGCTGGAATGCCGTGGTGGTCACCTCGGGGAAGGGATGTTTCGGTGAATCCATGTCTGACATCAGTCACGGCGTGGCTCCGGGTGAATATTCCCCCATTTCCTTGTGGGGCACGGCTCTGCTCCCCGTGCCACTGGGGCGTCCTGGCGGCTCCAGGGAGCACTGAATCCCCCCAAATCCATGCCAGGGCAGGGCTGATGGCTGTCCCCACCTGCCTCACTGCCTAAGCCACCCCTATCCCCGCCCCGGGCTGCCGGCGTTACCGCCGCCATCCCCAAACCCTTCGCGGAGACGGCGCCGCGCCCCCGGGAGGTTTTCCTGGCGTTCCAGCGGTGCCAACGGGAGCCCGTGTGCCCCGGCAGGAGGAAGACTCCCTGCAGATCGAGGAGAAGATCAAGTGGGGCGACGGCTTCGCCGTGGTGTACTCGGTGACCGACCGCTGCAGCTTCGACGAGGTGATGCGGCTCTGCTTCCTCATCAACCACCTGCACGCCAGCCCCAAGCGCAGCGGCGCCGCCGAGCAGCCGCCCGTCGTCATCGTGGGCAACAAGAAGGACCTGCAGTTCGACAGGATGGTGTCCACCCAGGACGGGGAGAACCTCTCCAAAGCCCTCAAGATTCCCTTCTACGAGATCTCCACCCGGGACAGCTATGAGGAGCCGGTGGCGGTGTTCAGCAGCCTCTACCAGGAGCTGCTCCGGCAGGGGCACTTCTCGCCGGGCTCCTTCAAGAGGAGGACAGTGTCCAAGCTCATGGAGAAGATTCCCAAGATGCAAGCCAGCTCCACCCTGAACTCCGCGGGCCGGAGCCTCAGCTTTAACTCCTTCAGGGACTACATTCCCGAGTGAGCGGCCCCGGCTCCAGCCCGGGCTGGGGGCGGCTGCTGGGGCCGTGCCGGCTCTCTGGAGGGGAAGGTCAGGAGCGCAGAGGGTGGCACTGGGGTACGAAAGCCTGTAGGTTCTTACAGGTGGGCTTTGTGCCAGCAGGGAAGGTTTCCTCCATCCACGCGATCCCTCTGTTCCCTCCTCCCCCTCTGGCGTGGCTGCGGTCGCGGCCGAGGCGGCCCCGGTGACTCCGGCGGTGTTGGGACAGCCCTTGGAGGGAGGCCCGGCCGTGTTTTGGTGGGGCTCAGTCCCAGCACAGACACGTTTTGTGGGGGGCTTCCCCCCTCCCCCTGAGCTGGCTGGGTGTGTCCGTACCCCAAATCCAGCACCCACCTGAGGGCCGTGCTGGCTCCTGGGCTGGCGCCAGCCATTCCCTGGGAATGGATCCTGCTTCCTCAGCGTGGCCGGGGAATAAAACCCCCTGGACCCTCAACCCCTTGCAGCACGGCCACGACGGAGCCGACCCCAGGAGCTGCTTGCAGGTACCCCTCTGTCCACTCTCCGACCGCCCCATTCCCGGAGGGAAAATCCCCGTGGGCTGAGGGCCCGTCCTGTTGCACAGGGGTGGGGCAGGAGAGGCGTGGGAAGGAGCCGGGCTCGTGGCTCACGCTCCTTCCCTCCCTCTGGATGCCGGGGCCGGGGTGGCTGAGCTGGGACCCTGTGGTGTGACCCCCCCACCCCACCCCACCCCGTGCTCCCTGTTGTGACCGACCCCATTGTCTGCCGCCGCGTCCTGCCACAATAAAAGCCGAGTTCCCAACCGCCCGTGGCGCTCCCGGGACAGGTTATTTTAGGGAGAGGAAGGAAAGGGGGTGCACAGTGTGGGATCACCCTTAAATTAGGGCTGGGCTTCTCCCTCATCCTCCCCCCGAGCCCTCCCGGCTCCCTCCATCCCTAAAAGGCTTCCCCGGAGGATCACAGCCTGGGAAACCACTTATCCCACCTCCCCAACCTGCTCCAGAACCCACCCACACACCCCTTCCCCTCCTGCAGCCCCCAGAGGTGTTTCCTGAGGGGGGGATTCATTAAATCCCACCTCTATCCATAGCCCCACACTCTCCCTTGGGGGGAAAATGGGCCCCATCGAGGGGCTGGGCTGGGACAGCAATTTGGGGCTGCTCCTTGTCAGCACCTTCATTAAAAAATCCCAATTTTATTGAATTAAGTTTATTTTGGGGAATTAAAATTCGCTCAGGGCTCTGTGTACGGGCAGAGCCCAGATGGGGCTAAATGGGGCTGGACAAGGAGAGGGGGTTGGGGTTTTTTCAGGGGGTTTATGGCATTCCCAAGGGAGTTGAACACCGGGAGCTGGGCTGGGGGGTTGTGATCTGGCAGCTGGGGTGGGCATTGCTGCCCTGGCTGGAGAGGAGCCGGTTTGGGAAGTGCTGGCACGGGATTAAACTCCATTGGGACGCTGAACACACACACTCGTGCCCTCGTTCCACGTTCCCAAACACCCCCCGAGGCTTGCCCAAGGGGATGGGTTTAGCCGCTGGCTGGGGCCGGGCGTGACGGGATCCCGCAACACTCGGCAGGAATTGCTCCAAGTGATGGATGAGACGGGAGCAGCTCGCGAGCAGGAAGCGGGGCCAGCTCTGGAACAGCGTCCCCAGCGCTCCTGGCAGCGGAGGAGCGCTCGGCACGGCCAGGATCGCTGTCCTGGAGTAACCCCGGCCCCTTTTTATATCCCGAGGAATCCAGAAGGCTCCGTGTGGTCGCTGCCGCGGCCCCTCACCAGGGCTCCTGGCCCTGCCCGCTATAATTAGCGCCAAACCTCATTAGGAGAGGCAGGGGCAGCTCTTCAGGACTGGTAATTGCTAATTACTGGAAGCCTCTAATGGCTCTCCAGGGGCAGTTTCCTCCCTGCCTTATAAAGGAAGGTCTTGAGGATGCAGCATCCATTGGGGTGGGGAGGGGGCAGTTTTGGAGGGGGGCATAAATCCTAAATTCCTGTGGCAGGGGGTTGGGCAACGGGGGAAGAGGAGGAGGAAGGACAAAAACAAGAAGAGGAAGAAGATGAGGAGGAAGAGGAAGGTCTGTGCCTTACTCAGAGCAGAGCCTGCAGCTTTAGAGCCCCAGGCAGGTGAGTCCAAGGTGGATCCCTGGGAAGGAGATGCCCAGAGCCCCCTCAGAGCCCTGGGCAGGTGAGTCTGAGCCAGATCCCTGGAAAGGAGATGCCCAGAGCCCCCTCGGAGCCTTGGGCAGGTGAGTCCAAGGTGGATCCCTGGAAAGGAGGTGCCCAGAGCCCTGGGCAGGTGAGTCCAAGGTGGATCCCTGGAAAGGAGGTGCCCAGAACCCCCCCAGAGCCCCTTGGAAGTGTTTCCGAGCAGGGCAGTGCCACTAAAACACCACTTCCAGGGGGGTTTTGGGAATGCAAGCCAGGAACGAGGGCTGGATGGGGTTTGGTTTGCCAGGGAGCCCTCCCAGAAGAACCACAGCCGCCCTCGGGGAGCACCAGGCCTCGGGGCTGCTGACGGGGATGGATGGAGCCGGGCTGTCCCGTGCTGTCCCCCGGGCTGCCACCTCTCCGGGGACACGTGGCCGTGCTGAAGGCTGTCCTGCACCTTTCCAGCCCGCGGTGGCTCAGCTCCACGGGGATGAAGCCGGAATGATTTTGGTCTCATCCTCGTGGAGCCGGGGTTGGATTTGGCAGCGGGGCGGGCTGCCAATCTGCTCGCCAGATTTCTGGGAAGCTCGGGAGAGGCGGCTGGAGCAGAAAGGTCCTTTCCAAGAGCTCCCCTCACTGTGCTCACCCCCAGCAGCTCCCTGGCACGCCAAGCCCCCCCCAAAATCCCCCTTCATCCCCTCTGCCAAGGGCTTTGCTGCAAAACCAAAGTCCTGGGGCTGAGGCTGTGGGGTGCAGCTGCTCCCTCTCGGCTTTTGTCGTCGGTCGTGCCTGGTTTTGATTTAAAAAATGGAGGTTTGGGGCTTTTGGGAAGGCTTCTCCTGGAGGAGCAGCAGCACAGGGCTCCGGCCTGGCCGCGGCCCCGTTCCTGGGAGCGGTGGGGAGAGAGGAATTGCCAGCAGCCCTTCCCATGCAGGTGCTGCCTTCAGGGATCCCAAATCAGCCCCCTCGCCCTCCTCCAAGGGGGCTGAGCCCGGAGCAGGAGCGCTGAGGGTGTCCGGGTGCTGCAGCATTCCCTGGATTGAAGGTGCCCGGGCTGGCTGTGGGGGCACAGGGGGGTGGGTGCCCCAATGAAGGGGTGTTCCTCAGCACAGCGGGCTCCCCTCTCCCCAGATCACCCATTTTAGGGAATTTCATGCATTAGGAAGGCGGGTTTTGGTGTCCCCAAAAGATCAGGCTTTGCCTGAAGGGAAAAGGGGGGCGAAGGGTACACGGGGGGCTGTTTCCATCCCACCAGCACCAGCCAAACCCGGCAGCTGGAGCTCGTGACTTTCCAGCTGGAAAATGACCCAGCCCTGCATCATTTTGGGTGCTCCAGGCTGTTCCCCAGCCCAGCCTCTCCCCAAAAGCTGCTGCTCCACGTGAGAGCCCCCCAACAGCCCTGATGGGCCCTGGATGGGCACAAAGGGCCCCCAAATCCCGGTGCTCCTGGTTTGTGGGATGTGGTTGGGATGGGAAGGGACCATGGTGGCCTCCGAGGGCTGCTCCTGTTTATGAGGCCACGTTGTCAGTGCAAGTCCTGCTGCTTTGGGTTTTTTTTTGCTTCATAAATAGCTGTGGAGTTCATGGAAACCTGGGATTGCTTTCCAGGAGGAAATCTGGACTGAGATGTGGGGATTTAGGAACCGGATCGCCCTTTTCGGTTTGGGATTTTTTTTTTTAATTCCTTTTAAACTGAGCGATAGCTCAGCTCCAAGGAGGAGCCCAAGGTTCCCTAAGGCACAGAGAATTCCTGCACAGCCAAAGGCTTCTGCTGGCCCTGAAAGGCAAGGCTGGGAACTGCAAGGGGAAGGAAAGCCAAAGGAAAACCAAACCCACCAGGGCACGCTGAGCTGGTTTATTCCCAGCGTGGATTCTGAAGATTTTCCCTTTGGATAACCTCTGGGAGGGCAGGAGGAGGGGATATCCACGTCCACCCGTGCTGCCAGCCTCAGGGAATCCACTCTGGCTCCTCACCGTGTCCCCCAGCTCGCAGATCTCACGGATAAACGGATAAAAATGGGAGTTTGCTGTGGGCTTTTGTGAGGTACCAAAAAACAAATGGTAGGATCCATCCCCACGGGGGAGAATTTTGGGATGAGGCTGCTCCCCACTGGGGGAAAGGGGAGAGGAATGCCAAGTGCTGGAGGCACTTTGCTGCTCCCACCGCTTCTCCTTTGCTCTCGGCCAACCCACACAGCTTCCCTGTATTATTTTTTTTTTCTCTTTCTCCTCAACAATAATATTTAAGAAACCCCGAAGCAGAAACCCCAGGAGGGTCTGGCTGGGGAGCTGCGGGCTGGAATTGCTGGTGCTTGTAGGAAAATATTGATGGAAAGGGCTGGGCCTTCCCGAGCACAACCCCACAGAAGTGGGAAACCCCACTCTGCGACTCTCCATGCTCTCCCCTTCTCCAGGCAGCCTGAAAGGTGATGACAGGACTCTGGAAAGGAGCGTGATCCACAGGGAATGCAGCGATGGAAGCCTCTCCTGGGGACACCGATCCGAAATCCCACCAGGAATAACCCTCGGCCCCCGTTTTCCGGGCGTTTCACCCAAAAGCTCGGGTTGCCGAGCTCTGCTCAGGGGTGCTGGTGAGTTAAAGGCATTTCCAGCCTCCCACCCCATCCCTTCCCTGGGTAGGGATCCACCCGTGGGTGCCACATCCCAGTCAGACCTGGAGGGTTGGCAAATCCCAGGATCCCGGAACGCTTTGGGCTGGAAGGGACCTTAAAGCCCACCCAGTCCCACCCCCCTGCCACGGGCAGGGACACCTCCCACCAGAGCAGGTTGCTCGGTGACCTTGGAGCTTGGAAAGCCCCACTGGGTACAAAAAAAGGAACCCTCAAGGTCTTCCCAACCCTGAAAAGCCAGGGAGAAGGAAAAGATGCTCCATTTGGCCCAGGAGGAAGCTTTGAAACGTTTTAAAAACCCCTCTGGAAGCAGATGGGCAGGACCCCCTCCCGGAATCCAGGGAGCCACCCCCAAAATGTTTTGTTTCCCTGTGACCTGTCCAGGCTAAGTGGTTTTCCTTGGCAGTGGGAGGAAGATGAAGGGAGGCTTCCTTCTGCTCGTGGGAGCCACTTCACGCTGAGCTTTGGTGAGGGGGCAGGAAACTCACGGGAACCTCCCAAAAACCGGGAATTCTGCGAGGGTGGGACCCAAACCCCCGGCCCACGTGCAGAGCTGGGGGGGGGGGGCCCAAACTTGGCCCAATGTGGAGCTGCTGAAAAGCTCCAGCAGGATTTTTTCCCTGGGATTTGAGCTGCTTTTGGAAGGGAAGGTTTTTAAAAAAACCATCCCCGTTTGCTGCTGCCCCACCTGGGTACGGCCCCCCTGTCCCTGCTTCTCCCACCGCCATCCCGGGGTTTCCCTAATCCCACCTCCGCCGTTCCACGGGTGGGATTTAATCCTGTGCCATGTGACGGAGCTTTGCCTGCAGCTGCTGCAGCCCGACAGCCCCACCAGCTGCCCCCCTTCCCTTCCCAGCCCGTTTTGGGGTGGCAAACAGGGAATCGCCGATCCTGGCGCCGCTTTTGGCCGCTGCTGCTGCTCCCAGGTCCCTTTCTCTCCCCTGGACTGAGGGTTAAACCTCCCCGGTGGACCAGAATCCCAGATCATCCCAAAGATCCCTGTTTTTTCCCTCTCCTCTGCCCTGTTCCCTGCAGGTTTTGCAGCCAGACCGAGCTCTCCCTGGGGCACAGGGATCCACGAGGCCTCACGAGAAGGTGGCAAACCCCACACCAGTCGTTCCATCGGCCCCGGATGATGCTGAGGGCGGGACAGCTCTGAATCACCACAGGGTTTATTCACCTCTGCTTGCTCCCCTTTCCCAGGTCACAGGGAGTGCTGAGCCCCTCCAGTGCCTGTGACACCCCTGCTGGAAGGAACGCCCCTCTTTCCTCATATTTTTTTTTTAATTTAAATTTTTTCCCCATTATTTTCCCTAGTTTCGAGGTCCCGTGAGCCCACCACCCACAGCTCTCCTGACTGCATTCCCAGGGGATCCCCGGGCCCCTTTGGGATGGACAGCACGGTCTCCCAATTCACATCCAAGCTTTTTTCATCCTTTCTCCTCCTCCTGGATGCACCTCCTCTCCCGCTCTGGAGCCCCTTCTTGTCCTGATGCAATCCACCATTTCTCCCTCCATCCAGCACTGCTCCAGCTGCAATGAAAACCTAATCCCGGAGAGGAAAAGCCCCTCCAGGGGCTTATTTGGGCCACAGGTGAGAATTTTCCTGGTGGATTTGGCTGTCCTGGGACTCTCCTGAGGAGCAACGTCTGGGGTGTGAGGCAGGGCTTTGGCCTTGGGATCACCGGGGTTTTGCCTGGATGCGGGATGGGGAAATGCTCTCAAATCCCGAGTTTTTTATATCTTGGCAGCCCACAGGTTGTAACAACGCTGGAAAAATCCAGACCTTGCCTGATCACCTGTGGACAGGGTGAGATGAGCGTGAATGGGGACGGGAGCATGGAAAAGTCGATGGAAGTCTCAGATTTCGGGAGTTTTTGCACCAGCAGGGATTGCAGGTGCCCCGGGAAGCGGCTTCCCTGCGGTTCTGGGAGCACCCCCAGCTGCAGAACCCGTTTTGGCAGCCCCAGAGTTAATCTAAGGAGGGGGGCCCAGTGGCTCGTGTGAAGCAGGAACAGGGATAAAACCCCCCAAAATTGAATAGCAACACCAAAAGCCAAAGCAGGAGAACGAGGAGGCTCCCAGGGCCTCCCGCGTGCGGATTCACGCGGGCGCAGCGAAGGCTCAGCCGGAGCCACCTCAGCAAACTGGCACCAAATCCCTCTAAAATGATTCCCCTCTGGATGAAAGCCTTCAAAAAGGAGTATTTGTCATGTCCTGCCCCTGTCGGGGGTGCAGCCACCTGTGGCTACGTGCGGGCGGGAGGNNNCGGGAGGGAGGGAAGGAGGGAGGGAGGGAGGGAGCTTGGCTTAAGTGACGCTCCTGGGTTAGTCTGGATCGAGTTCCTTTGGCTTCCACAGGTCTCGGACGCGGCTGGGAGGGGAAAAAGCTGCCCTGGGAGAGAGGAGGAAAACCTGCTGCTGGTGGGAAAAGCACTGAGGACGCTTCGGGGGCTGCGACAGCATCTTTGAAACCCGCTTTTAGGTAAGGGGGTGACGGGGGGGTCTTTCCTCATCTGCGCTGTGCCAGGCGAGGTGGCACCATTCCCAACCTGCCATCGGGCAGCGGGATGGGGCCTGGGATCCAGGGATGAGCCAGTGCCACCCCATGAAGTGCCAGCACAGCTCACCTGGCGGAGCAGCAGGTGCCCCTTCCCTCGGGCTCACCCAGACCCTGCCCGCGGGCGGTTTTGCTCCGTGCACAATCCAAACGCCTTTCCAGGGAAGAGAGAGGAGATGGAGAAAGGACGTTGCCTCCCCTCCTTTCTCTACCCACCCCGGGATGTTCTCCTGCCCCCCTGGCTGTTTGCTGCCGCTTCCAAACCGAGCAGGGAGGTGATGCCAAACCCCACGGAGCGGCGGAGGCTGGAGCGCGGCCCCGGTTCCCATTGTCCGTGGCCTCGTCTCCCTCCCGGGCTCTGGGCCACGTGTCCTCCTCCTCCTCCTCCTCCTCTTCCTCCTCCTCCTCCTCGGTGTCACTGGGTGCTGCCGGCTGTGCCAAGGGGCTGAGCCACTGTTGCCGAGGCCGGCAGCAGGATTTGCCGTGGAGGAAGCTGTGGAAGGGACTCCTCTTACCTCGGGATCAGTGCAGAGAGAGCAGGGCTGCAGCTTTCCTTCTTTTAAGCCATTTTTTAAATTTAATTCGGATTTTTGTGCACGCTTTTGGAGCTATCCCAGAGGATCTTTCGGAGCTATCCCAGAGGATCTCGTGGAGCCATCCCAGAGGATCTTTCGGAGCCATCCCAGAGGATCTTTTGGAGCTATCCCAGAGGATCTTTCGGAGCTATCCCAGAGGATCTTTCGGAGCCATCCCAGAGGATCTTTCGGAGCTATCCCAGAGGATCTCGTGGAGCTATCCCAGAGGGTTTTCTTTCCCGTGCTGCTTGCAGGAGGGGAAGAGAAGCGGAGCCGCAGCATCGCCGCGATCGCGCCATGCCCCTCTCCCGCCACACCGGCCAAATCCCGGAGTCCACCTGGACCTTGGGCTTCAGGGAGATGACGGAGCCCTGGAAAGGCGCCGTGGGCTGCCTCGGCGTGGCCGTCTTCTTCGCCATGACCATCGGCATCATCTCGTGGCAGGCGGTGGAGCAGCCCCCGGAGGAGTGGGTGCTGCGGGGCCGGGATGCGGGGATGCTGTGGGAGCGCGGCCGCGGGGCGCTGCTGCTGCGGGC
>VZTA01023756.1:0-54663 GCA_013398855.1 Mohoua ochrocephala | reverse complement strand
GCCCGCCCCTCAGGGGGTTCGGGTGGCAGCGGTGACATGGTCACGGAATCGCAGGATCAGCGGGGTTGGAAAAGACCGCTGGGGTCATTGACTCCAGCCTTTGACCAAACACCACCATGTCAACTAGACCACGGCACTCAGTGCAACGCCAGTCTTTCCTTAAACACTTCCAGGGACCGTGACTCCACCACCTCCCTGGGCAGGCCATTCCAATGTCTAATCACCCTTTCAATGAAGAAACTCTTCCTCATGTCCAACTTAAGCTTCCTCTGGAGCAACCTGAAGCCACTTCTTTTTGTCCTGTCGCTTGTCAACTGGGAGAAAAGGCTGACCCCCACCTGGCTACAGCCTGCTTTCTGGTGGTTGTGGAGAGCGATAAGCTCTCATCTGAGCCTCCTCCAGGCTAAACAACCCCAGCTCCCTCAGCAGCGCCTCATGGAATACGTGCTCCAGACACACTTTACCAGCTTTCCTGCCCTTCTCTGGACACCCTCCAGCACCTCAATGTCCTTCCTGAATTGAGAGGCCCAAACCTGGACACAGCACTAGTGGCATGGCCTCACACACTAGGGTCCTGCTGGCCACACTGTGTCTGACACAGCCCAGGGTGCCATTAGCCTCCTTGACCTCCTGGGCACACTGCTGGCTCACGTTCGCTCATCAAGGTCACCAGGTGTTGTCCCAGCCCTCTCCTCCTGTGGCCTGGTACTTGGGGTTTCCACAGAGCGCTGCCAGAGGAAAGCCAAGGGGACAAGCCAGGCCCTGGCTGGTGCCACAGTTCAGTGTGACAGCAAGCACAGAACACTCTGGAAAAGCAAGGGTGTGTGCACTGAAACACATGCTGCCCCTGCCTTCCTGAAAGAAGTTCTTGCTGGTTTAGATGTGAAGAGGAGCATCAGGGTGTACAACTGTGCCAGAAGTGGCCTTGCCTTTAAGGCTGTGCTGTTAAATCTATCTGTGCCACAGGATCTGTAATCTGATTGCTGGGGTTTACACACAGAAGTGTTTGCAGTGCTTCCTCCCTGCCTTCTTGATCTTAACAGTTTCCATGGCTTGTCATTTTACTCTACAGCAGAGCAGCCTAGGCAGATTTTCATGTTTTCTGTGTGTATGGAAACCAGTAGGCACATATAATTAGTACAGCATAAGGCCGCTGAACTTTTTTGTCACTTCTCAATGTTTTTTTTTTTTCCCCCAAATTGCAAATTAAAGTTCCTTCATTCATTGGGACCAGCCCTGCTGTCTGCAATGAGATAAACCCCTTGATTTTAAGTAGTTCTTAGTGATGAAATAGAAACAAAACACAGCTTTTCACTGTTGCTATTTTGCCTTCACATGATTATTCCACTGGACCATTTTGGTATGTGTGGAACTCTTGCAGAGATAGCTTGGTGGCATGACTAGGAGACACAGTGGTGATCAGTTTGCAAGGGACAGTGCTGCAAGCAGATACCTTCTAGATTGTTCATAGCAATATTTAAAAAGTTAGGTGTTCAGGTATTTCATAATTGTTAGTAGCTGTTCCATCTAACTCTCTTTACATTACTCAGATCACTCAGGTCTCAAGAAAACATAAATAAGGAGCTACAGCATAAATAACACTGGTACTGAAATATTATTGCAACGTTTTTGAGGTATTTTGAAGTACTGTCAGACAGGAGATGACCCATGATTCAGGCTTCCAATCTGTTGTTCCCATTTGTTGAAAATACTTTCTGTTTCCCATCAAGTACGTACCATAAATCCTGAGGTATTTTGAAAAAATCTTGTACTTAACTTTCCTGCTCATTCCTCACCATTGTTTAACCACTTGTTTTTCAACTTAAATAAAATGAAAGTGGTGTTCAGGAGCTCAGCAGCAGATTACTTACACTGTAAATTTGATCCATTGTCAGATCAGTGCACGTATGGTGGAACTAAAATTAGCTACATATTTTGGGAGAAGCTGTCATGTCATGATAGGTTGTGATAGACACTCCAGTCTTTCTAAATAGTGCTTGTTGGCAGCTTTTCATTCTACTTTTGAAACTTCTGTAATCTAAAAGTTTGTGCTGTAGGCAAGTAATCATTTCCTCAGAGTTAAGAGAAGCAGATGTCTTAAATCTATGCACAGATCTGGTAAGTAGCAATAAAATAGCCCTCTTGCTGATTGATCAGATATTTTACCATAAGCTATACCTTTCTTACTATTTATGGGAAGCACTCTGGCAAATAATCATGTAATCCGTTTTATTTCCCAATAAACTGTGAGCTGTTTGTTTTCATACTCTCTTACGTTCAACTTTACAGCAATATAAATCCACTGACTTCCAGAGTGTTATCCTTATCTAATCGACAGCAAGTGAAAACGGATTAACACTAACGGTTGAACCTTACTTTTATCTCCCTTCCAGATTTATTTGATTTTATGTACTCCGTAATCACATAGCTGGCCACCGAACAGGTTCCCGGCTCATTGAACGTGGTAGAAAACTACTGGAGAGTCTGATATTCCACGTTCACTTACACGGGGTGTCTGAAGATGACTAGTCTAACTGGAACTGCATCTCATTCACCTCGTAAGAGTAAACACACACACACCTCGACAAAAAAACTGTGGGAAAAATGCTTCACCGTTGCTGCGCTTGAACAGATACGAAACTTCCTGTGGTGTCATGGCTCATGTCCAGGTTTCAAAATAACCCTTGCTGTGGCACATTAAACTAGGTGACAGAACACTTGTCCACGAGCAATTCTGCAAAAAGGGAATCTTATTTTGTCCTAACCCATTTTAGACCTGGATGGGCTGAAATGTTTAATCCTATAATAGTAGGTGGAGCTGTGGATTTTCAGTTACAGTTTAGTGGCAGTGCCTTTCTTCTTGATGACGGGACTATTTACCAGCAAATCAGCTAATAACTGAAGTTCTGCTGGGAGAGTACTGCAGTGTTGCAGCACAGATAAAATTAAGAATAGCCTTTAATTCACACACACCCCCCTCCCTTTCTGAGGGGTGGTACAGAGGCTGCTTCAGTGTTTCTAGTCACTCAGGTAGCAGCAGGTGACCTAGTTCACTGCATATGCATACAGAGTAGAGCTAAAAGCTTAATTTTTTGTTGTTTATATTACTTTAAATTTAGATGCAAAGTTTAAAACCAGCTTTGAATTACAATGGGAAGTCCAATTTAAATATTTTATTTACGTTATGCACAAAGGTAACTATTTAATTCTTTGCATATATGTATAAACATATATATATATGTATAAAATAAAATAGTGAGGTCCTTACGTATTTAATGGATCACACATACATATACATGGCCAGTGTGTTCACAACCTCCTCAACTTGCAGATCTGCAACTGAAGGAAAAATATGTTGTTTAACTCTCTAGTCATGTTCGTTTAATGAACTTTGTGTTGCAGTTGCCAATAAGGACATCAAAGGAGTCCAACTTCAGATGCAACAAATAAGAGCGTGTGGAACAGTTTAGCTGCTACTTAAATGGGATTTGAGCTGGAAGTGCAGTGCTCTGAATAGCCTGATTTCTTACAGCTGGGAGACACAGACCACAGGCAACACCACTGCTGGCTGGCACAGGTGGTTGCTTTCTCTGGAAAAATAAGGAGGAGCCACTCTATCACCCCCACTAGTTGAATTTGATTCTTCTCAAGCTGCTTGCTTAGCCACGTTTGAAACTGAGCCAAGATCAAATTCCCTGATGGCAGTAACGCTGTTCATTTTAAGGAACCCTCTTCTTGGTAGTGCTTTCACTGCTCCTCATCTATAGTCAGAAACTGCCAGGGCTTATTCAACTGAAACTCTCAGGTCTCTTAGGAAATCTTAATGGAGGGGGGGAAACAAAAAAAAAGCAACCTGAGGGATGCTGGTGCAGGACCCCAGTGCAGTGTTCCTGGTCTTCACGCTCTAAGCAGCAGCACCTATTTGTGTTAGCTGCATGCGGAAACGCTTTGCTCCTACTGATGTTTCTCAGGTTAACGTGACCAGTTTCAGTAGTTACGCATATTTGTGTCAGCTTTGGAAGGCTGAAGTAAAAATTTACAGATCTGTGCACAAAATCGTGCCACCTACCTTTTACTGTAGTGAACAACATGAATTCAGGGACAGAAAAGAAACAACACATAGGAAGTAGTAGTTTACTTACCATTTGGGAAAAAGAAATCCCCAAACAATAGCCCCCGCTCTTCCAGCCCCCTAAAAAATAAAAGGCAGCTGAGGAAAACCCAAATAAAACAGAACACATAAACTGGAGAGAGAGAAGATGGCAAGCAGTATTTTGAATAAGTGGTTTATTTAGTTTGAATTTTAAACATGTTCAACATGTTCTGTGTTAAAATCCTATAGCTTTAGAAATCAAAAGTCTCTTGTAGCATTTTATAGGCTCTACACAGAGTTCATGTGCAAACCATACAGTTCAGCCAGCTGTAAATTTTCTTTGGAAAATGGTTTATCCCTTAGCAAGTTTTCCTTATGTATTTGATAGCAGAATCAACGGAGAATATAAGAAAATTAAACTTTTTTTCCTGATTAATAGTATCAGCTTCTGTGAGACTACAAAACTTTTTCTATGTTCTTTTCTGTTTAGCGACACTATAAAGAAAAAAATTTACACACAGATACAATGCTGCTAATGAGAAGGTGATTTCAATTCATTGATTTTTTTTTTTAAGCTGCTCAGGAGGCCTTTTTCTTGGCACTCTACAGAAGAATAATACTCATTTTAGCATCAACCTGGAAATAGCTGACAGTAAACATAATTGAAGCTTCCTTCCATAAAGTCTTACATAATCCTGTATAGATATTTTGTATCTGGTGGTTTGTACCCACTGATTCTGATTTGGGTTTTTTTCACATCACAAAAGAGAGTGATAATTGCCTTGCCTAAAGACAGACAAAATTAAGAGTGCCTGGGAGACGGAAGTAGCTATGTGAGGGTTTTTAAAAATGTAGCTACACAGAAGTTGAGAAGATTCACATTTACTTAAGTTAAAGAGTTATTTTGTCCTAACAGGCATGACAAAACCTGTCTTCATTCCTTTCTATTCAGCTCAGCAAGTAGTTCTGTGCTCCAGTAGTTAATCAGTTACCAGATTCCACAGCTTTTGTTTTCACACTGTTTAATTTTTCTTATTTGACACAGAACCTGTGAATGGATTCAGCTGCAGATACAGGTACAACTTTCAGGTCAGCCTACTCTTTATGACTAGCACTGCTTTTTATTACCATTACCACCACCGTTACTCATTCTAAACAGGTAAGTTTCTAATAAGTATGTAGAAGGAAAGCAGGAAGAATGACAAGTAAGTTTCCTATCTTACCATGAAGCTAATTCTGAGTAGGTAAATCTAGGCTTAAGTAGCTCACTCTATAAAATTGAGCAATTAAAAAAGTTAAGTCTGGCAAGAATTAGTAACCACACGTCTTACTGTAACGTCACTATGCCTTATCACAACACTGCTGTTATGTGACAGGGATTGTAAAAATGCTGTATAAAAGAGAAGACCAATGAGCAATACTTCGGTGAACTGCTCAAAATACTCAGTCACTGGCAGTAGAGTTTTTATCTCTCACTCCCGTGCTAGGTTCATTGAACTGTCTCTCCAGTAAATACTCTGCAGACAGAGCAGATGATGTTGAGCTGCACACCGAAGGCACAAACAGCTGCAATTACAAAAATCCTGTCAACAAGTGCCATAGAGACTGGCAGTACTGAGACACATTAAGGAGATAGCCACTATACCACTTCAAGCATCAGAAAAATTTTTTGCTTAAGGTTATCTTAAATTAATTTTAAAGAAAGATTTTCAAAACTCACCCTTCTGTTTGAATTGTGAAAAGTTCTGTTCTTGGTCGGGGTGATAAATATTTACTATTGACTTCCCCTCCAGCTATAAACCTCAAGTGTAAGTGAGATGAGGAAGCCGCTGTGGACCACACTAGAGAATGCCGAGAGGAGATCTGCTGCACCTAAGATATATACAATGTGCAATGGATAACCTAATATGCCTTTCATTTAACTGGCTGGGCAGGTTTCTGCATTCTGGAGAGCATGGAATCATACCAGAATTTGTTGGCATAACAGGCCCGTCAGACCGGTTCCCGGGGCGCCCAGGAACCTGCCCAACCAGTCTGCATCAAAGGCTGGCCCAACATGCTTCAGCCCGGCTCGGCTGGGGAGGCTTCTAGCCGCAAATTATTCACGCCTCTGTCAGCTCCCAACACACTACTCAGAGAGAATGATGTAGCCTCCAGCAAAATAATTTAGCGAGGGGTGGGGGAGTGATACATCCTTGTTAAGTGGAGCGAGATCTTATTGTTATAAATTTTGTTTCATTTTACATGCAGATGAACTGGGCTAGAGGTCTGCCCAGCATAAGTGCAAACAGGGAAGAAAATGACTTTTTTTGTGTAATACTAACAGTACAGACTTATTATAATGAAATAACACCAAATCTTTAGTATGACCAGTTAAAAAAACCTAAAATTATGCACTAATTCGATTTATTTCCAGTGCAGAGTGTATTTACTGTATGCATAGGATTCGGTATATCTTTGTTACCACATGAGAGACAGCACACTGGGAGCTGGCACGTGGAGTATCCACCTTGTGACTTTGGTAGAGCCCTAGGTGTGTGCAAGCTGACCCCGAATTACTGCACAGCCTATTTCAAGGCGAAACAGGTCAGAGACCATGGCACGTATGGGACACGCTTCCATAACCGAGGAGCTACAGCAGCTGCCCTGTTACAACAGCACACGGGCTGCAACGGCAGCTGCGCTGCTTCTTGTTCATGACTGTGGGGCAAGAGAACTTGCACAGCAGTCCTGCATATTGCACAGTGATTCAGGCTGTAGGCAGAGATCAGGATATGCCCTGACAGAAGCCTGCATCTGTGTAAACTTAGTCCTTTTTTTTTTTTTTTTTCCCCAGATACAAATATAGGCTATAATTTTCAGATCTCCTGCTGTGATTGTCAGAGATGTTGAGTAAAATCAGTAAGACCTGTAAAAGTTTTAACACTTCTGGAAGTGTAGTCATGGGTGCATATACAATGTCTGCTAAACCTGTGCTTATTTTTTGTTTAGGCACCTAAATTTAAACACTCAGGCTTGAAAAGGTTTGCTGTATTGAATGTTGTCAAAGGCTCTGAGTAACTGTAGAAAGTTGTGTTCGTTCCTAAAATGATCCCACAGTGATAGTTATAGTTTTTAGATCATCTTTTCTTACTTACCTGTTTTAATAATAGTTACTAGACAACCAGTGATCAGAGCAGGAAGTTACCACCAAGTTCAAACAATGTTGTGTAGCAAGGCAGTGTTTTCAGCATTGAGCAGAATAGGAAAGACAAACTGATATTTGAATATACTCAGATGATTTTACTACAGGAAAATAACCCTTCCTGTACGACTGCATCTTATGGCTGCCTTCTTTTCTGAAGAAGACAACTAACCGAGCTGAAATGGCAGATGTATGCTGTTTGTGCTTGCAGTCACACCACCTTAGGCTATGATTTCATACAGCTAAGCAGGGCTGGGCTGGGTCAGCACTTGGATAAGAGATTTACAGAAAGTCCGCTGCAGGAAGTGGTTTTGGTGATTCAGGAGGCTGTACTGAATAATCGGGCACCACTGCCAAATGTGATGGAGGCATTGGGTTCTGGGTATGCCCCAGTCTTGGTGCCATATGAAATGGAAGTTTTTTAAGACTCCAAAGCCCTTTCCACGAACGCTTCATCTTGAACTGTAAATCTCTGTCCAATGTGACTGTACCGTGTCTGCCTACAATTTGGTTTTATGAGTGTCACATAATTGGATAAACTATGTAACTGATTAACACAAGTAAATTACCACCCAAAATAGCTGTAAGACTGTACAATGTGGAAAAGGTTCCGCTTGTGTAATAGACTTAAGGAGGGCTGGTGTACTTCAAAGCTGGCCTACTTCCAACTATGTCAGCTGGTCTCATAAAAGATACTGTCTGAAATTTTCCTTTCTGCATCCTGAGCTCATCATTAAACTTGGAGTCTTATAGTGAACCTGATGGTGGGTCTTTGAAGGCGTTGTACTTGCCATTGAACTCTTTACTGGACTCTGAAAAGAACAGGGATAAAAGGGATGTTTACTACTTCTTTCTTTGACTTGAGAGCTTAGAGGAGCTTGTTCCCTCCAGACTCGTGTTCCCCCAAACAAAACCCACCATGTACACACATTAGGCATCCAGCATGAGCTTTTCATTAGTTAGGGCTTCTCATACAGAGTTACTGGCAGGATTGAGACTTTAAGTTAAATTCACTTCCGCAAGTTACAGAAATTTAATTTTTTATAAGTAAAAGGCAAAGTTTTAAGACAAAGAAGTTATTGTATGTATCAATAAATTTTTTGATAAACATCACTTGACTCTTGTTCTCAGCCTCCTAGCTCTTGACAGTTCTAAATGTAGACTTACCACAGACATAAATATTGTAGTATCAGGCTTGCTTGGAGTTCTCTGTGAGACAGATCGCTTTTCCTCCTGAAGAAGGCAGTATAATTACCCGAAGGACTGATTTCTCTCTTATATTGAATATAATTTGCCTTAAGTGGATTTCACAGATGAATTCTCTTCAAAATCAAACCTACTGTTACATGCTTTTTCAATTGAGAATAAAGTGTAAGTTGTCACCTCCAGCTTACATCAAGAAAAGTCTCATAATGCTTATCTGTGAACTCTACCAACTTATACAGTGATCACATAAAGTCTTCTTCAGGAGGAGAGTCTCAGAGAGGTGCAATTCTGAAAAGTAAGACAATATAAATGGTGCAGGCTTCAACTTGTTCTTATAGTGAAGGTATGCACAAACATTCATGTCTACAAGTATTCATTAGAGAGAATTTACAACATACCTCCCCGTAGGTATCAAAAGCTGTTCAGTACATTCACAAGCAAATTCAGATAACACACGTGCCCCCACCCCCTATCAGAGTTAGGTAATATTTCTTTCCTCTTGACTGGTTGTGTCGCAGTGTAAGGGCAGGAGACTGTTGGTTCATAAAGGGCATAATGAGAAGTAGGCCAAGTCCTACCTTGGAAGAGGAAGAGAGGTAGCAGCAGTTAATTTCTGACCTAGAGGCTAACCAGAGAAAAATGCCTTCATGTGAGCCAAGGGACTTAAATGCAACTTGAAGCATTTTTTATGCTCTTCTGAGCAAGAACAGGTTTAGAACTTGTTGCGGCTAATTTGTTGATGACAACAGTTTCTCCTTTACCTCCTCTGAGACAGCAGAACTGGACGTTGGCAGGATATAAAAAAGAAATTACAGGAGAACTACCATTCTATTATCACTACAAGAGTAAGCCTGATATAAAAGCTTACTAATTTTCTCTGAGAGGAAAAAGCCTTAAAGTGTTATTATTTTTTGGTGTCTTACAGACATTTAGGACTGCTTTGGTGTTTTTTTCACGGAGATTAATCATTACAGAAGAGTGAGTATTTGCTGTAAAGAGAGTTGTAAAGCAGGAACCAGAAGAGGCATTGCTGTCATTGTTTGGGTGTCTGAATAATAAATACTTTTCTGTTATTTGTCTTCTCTTTCAGATGATACTGTATTAAGCAACAGGCTTTCTATATGAAGACATGGAAGCATGGGATATCATGGACCTCCCAGTGATCTTTTCACATGCTGAAATTAGATATTTTATTTTTCTTTTTTGTCATCTAGGCCTTCAGTTATTTTAAATATGAGAACTACTTTCCCATCCCTTAATCTGTACTTATGAGCTCCCCAGCAGCCTTTGGTCAAAGACCTTGGAAAATCCAAGTACATTGTGTACTACTCTTTTGTAGTACAAAAGTCTGCTAATACTAATACACCAGGTAAATACGTTTACTAATACACCAGGTAGATACTTTTGTTAAGGAGCTACAGTTTTCTTTTGTAGGAGGCTTGCTGAAATATTCTTAGCACATTAGGTTTCTCTTTGTGTCTCATATTAAAAAAATGAAATAATAGTTTTAATCAAGCTATTTCTGAAGAAAGACTCACTAAAATTTTCAATAGGTCTGCTTTCTAGGTCATTGAGTACTGGTTGAGTACTATATTTTTGGTTTGAAACCTAATGTTAGTGAGATATCTTTTGTTAGAAACTTGAAATGCCACATTCTTATTAAGCGTCTTCAGAATTCAGAACATCGAGAGAAACCCAACCACTCTTACGTTTTGTTACTTCATTCAGCAGTCCTGTTGCAGAATTTTCTCTTCCAATACCTAAAGCTTTATTGGTCTCTCGTGTTTCTTATACTTAGAAACAGCAAGAGGAGGAGGGTATTGGGAAAACGCTAGATGGATGTAAATGTCTGTTCCAACTTTTCAAAAGCAAAGCTTTTCACTTTTGCATTTAATGTTTTTCACATAAAATTCCAAGTTTCTAAATAAGAAGGAGCTTTCCTAGTGACTTTACTGAAGCCAGATTTTTAATCCTCTTGTGTTATCTTTCTTGTATGATAAAATAATTTTGAAAAAATTACTGTTCCAGTCTATGTTTCTGTCTTGAGCTCTTAAGGGAGCTACTCACATTTTGAAGCGACAGGGAAAGATAAAGTTAGGCAGCCATTTCTCTGTGGTGCTAGTCCATACACAGTATACAGAACCACGCTTTATTGTGACTCAAGATTCCCTTCCTGGCCATGCATGATAAAAGCAGAACATCAAGACAGACCCATCAAGCCTCCACCTTTGACCTTCAGCCTGTGACTTGAACCATAGGTATGCTTGTATCAGTTCAGCACGTCACCCAGCAGATCACTGTGATCTACATCCTCTCCTTCTCTCACTTCTTCAGCTTCTGTCATCTATGATCAGCTGTTTATATTCAGCAGCTACAGCAGTCACACCGTCACTGTTTAACCTGTTGTCAGCTCTCTTAGGACTTCAGAGGGAAGAATTTCATGCCAGTCTGGCAGCATTATTGAAACTGGATGAACACAGCGGCTTGTTTTTATGCCTCATTCGGTATTTCTTCTTTATCCTGTTTCAAATGTAGGTTAGCTGCCTCTGGGAAATCCCAGGAGGAGGTGGCTTGTGGCAGAAGGAGGGGAGGAGCAGTGAGAGGTGGGAAAGGTGTGGCAGTGCCTTTCCCCAGCACAGGTCTCTGCAGAGCTTCTTTCCACCTTCCTCTGAGACACACATCTGAAGCCCCGACATTCATAAATGGCAAAGAGGCTGTCACTCACCTTCTTGATTTATCCAGAAGCCAATTTTGCCATTGTCTCCAAAATATTCCAATGAAAGTGTTGGTGAGCTTTCTTGGTGGAGGGCATCAGTGAAACAGTCTGGTTTAAAAATTCTATACTTAAGCAAAAGGAAATTTTAAACCACGATTATTAAATTAATATAATAGCACAGCCCCATGAAATCTGTGTCAGGATAGCTGAAGTACTGGCAAACCTTGGCAGGGCAGACAAAAGTGGTGGGCCCACAGGATTATTTTTTTAAGCAAAACATGTTTCATTTTGAAACAAAGCAGTGGTAGCATGTCTGAGGGGGCACATGCTCCAAACTTTTCCATATATGAAAGAGATCAAACTTTTGGGAAACTAGCACATGCACAGTGACCAAAACTTTATTTAATACAATGTGAATGCTGTTAAAAGGTTTAAAATTTCATGAGGAAACTGTATAATGAACTGACAGCTACGATGTGAGCACGTTACTGGACTAATGCTAGAAATGACACTATACATTTTCCTAATTTCAAATGGCTTTATCACTAAAGAGAGGGGATCAACTGAAAAAAACACAAACGAACAAACACAGAAAAGTTAATTGTGATTTAGCAGTATCTTTTGTGTTGGATTTATTTTCCTCTCTCAGGAAAACTGCATGGCTAAAACATAAACTCTTCACCTGCACAGGAAAGATATAAACTTTGAAGTGATCCTTTGTTACATGATGCCGGTCAAATTTCATTTTGTGCTGTGTTTACTGTGCTGTGCATAACACCACGACTTTTTCAATGCTCTAGTGATCAAAAAAAGAGCAGTACAATACAGACACAATGAAAGTATTGTTGTTTCCTGAAGCACTAATGAGCTTCTGAAAATTCCAAGGGAAGTGGTAATTTGCTTTAAGGAAAGTGTATTTTTACTGGTGCTTCCATAAGCCCCTGACAGAAGGCAGGATTGTCAGGACTGATGGCTCAGGTCGCCTTTATCCAAGCCTCCACTTAAGGCAAGGTCAGAATCCATCTGATAGCTAAGGATTGAGTCATGCTGTCTGAGAAAACAGATACTACAGGATTTTAGTGTAGAAGAGTTTTTTGGATGATTCACTTAAGCTAGAGACCAAATTCATCTGCAGCCACTTACATTGACTTCTATTCTGAATCAGCTAAGACAGAGAGTCTGGTTTTGAATGTGAACTTCAGTGATCAGACAACTTTTTGGATTTGCTCAGTGTAATCAGTTTAAAATCTCGTCTTTCATCAGTGTGTCTGACACAGGCAGATTAGAGAGAAGTAAGCTAAGGTGTGAATTTACAACACTCTGGCTACCTTGCCCTAGTCCCTTCTGAACAAACACTTGTAATGAGTGTCAATGTATCCTGCTGTCAAAGTGGACTAACTAGTGAATTCTGCTGGTGTTCCCTAGTCCTCTTGGCAGTGGTTACCTTGTATAGCTGGGACTTAATCCACTGAAGCTTGCTCATATCCCACTCGTGAGCTTAATTTGTATTCCTCCGTGATTAGCAAAAAATGGGCAGAAAAGTCAGTAAGGCTGACCTGGAGCATGTCCTCTAAATTGGTGCTTGTACAGGTAAAGTGGGTGATTGAATTGGGTGCTGTGTAATTCAGTTATCTAAAAGGGATTGTCCTAATCATCCTTTGTGCAGGTTCTTGCAGTGTCGTCTTCTTTAGGAAATAAATCATGTTGCAACAGATGCTTTTTTGAAAGTAAAATAATTGGAATTTGATCTAGAGTTTTGAAAAGCTATTTAGTCATGCAGTGTGGAGGCCTCAAGTGTTTCTGTTTGCAAATCAGCAAGGTGTTTTTCTTATGTGAGCATGCAGAAATGCAAAATCAGAACACAGTGGTGAAACCATTCTTTCCTGGGCACACCACCTACAAAAATCACTCTGATGCACCCTCTAGAATTAACACAACCATGTTTCTGAGGGCGCCCACCCCATGCTCCCCAACAAACTATTTCTAGTCAAAACTAACTGTGAAACAGCCATCACTCTCCTCAGCTGGCCCAAACACAGCCTCTCCACCTACGTTCTTAAAGCTGGGCTGACTCATACGCAGTCAGGACCAGACTGTCTGCTGTGTAAAATGGCAGCAACCAGACACTGAAAAGACAGCAAAGAACACTGATCAACAAATGCTTTTTTAATTCAGTAAATGAAAATGTGTGGGGTAAATGGGAGAACACCTTTACCCACCCCATCAATTTAAAGAATGTATGGAATAGTGAATAATGTATATGTACCTTTGATCATATTTTTTTTTCTGACACTCAGGTCTGTAGTTCATTTCTTTCCAGCTTGTATTCGAGCAAATACGGGAATATAATTAATTCTAAGAACAAATATCAGGGACTCCTATTTGAGTTATGCTTTAGAAGGCACCAAAACTAAAGCATAAAGTGTTAAACTACATCTAAGGTATTGATCTAGGCTCTGCTGCTGTTTAAGCAGGCTTCCTTGTTAGAAATTAAGGGATTGTTATTTCATTAAAGAAGTGCATGAAATAATTTTTCATCCTGAAATGGATGATCTCAATGTAGGTGCATGAGGAAATTGTCCTGTTGTGCTTTCTCCTTTCATTAAATTGCTGCTCTTTAGGTTTTGTGTTTTAGGACTCTTCAAAGACTTCTCTCTATTTATTCTGTGGGGCCACACAGAACCAAGGAATGAAATGGGCCTCTCTGTTTCGTAAACTGGGCTGGCAAGGATTCTGCTGCCTGAATGCCTGTGCTGGAAGGGACATCTGCATCCCCTATCCAGCTGCTCCTCAGTAAAAGGCCAGTGAAATAGATGAATGGTGACTATTTTGGGGTGAGAGCAGAGCAGAAGGAGGGGTGGTTGCTCCTTCAAGGAGCTTCTGCTTCTGCTTTCTTCACGGCAGCAGCAGGGGTTAAACCCTCAGTTCCCGAGTTTTGTCAGCACATGTGAATTACGTTAACCTGTTCTTAGGGTGTTAAGATCTCATCTTCCCTACATGCTGAGAAGCCCAGGGACAGTCTCAGTGTCAGCAATACTGTTTTCTAAGAATTCTGCACCCTTATATACTTGCTTCTCAGATGATATCTTTGTTGTTTTTCCAATCGTGCTACTTATATTTAAAACACGAAGTAGTACAAGGATTAATGCAAGTGGAATGTGCACACTGGAACATGGCCTGTTTGTTACAGGAAACCATTGTCACGCGTTACTGACAATCCGACATAGGCTCGATTGTCTACACGGCAGCGTAAAATGGGAAACTCACCTTTGGGGAAATAGAAACCATTTATCAGTGGCTAATCTCCAGGTTGTTTTCTTAATGTCAGTGAGAAACAATAATTCAGTGATGGAGAGAAGTTGGTTTTTTGTCATAGGTACTCTGCCTAGGTCAGCAGCAACACCAGTTTCTTCAGAAAATAATTTTTTTTCTTTTTTACGTTTTTGCAATGCTAAGCCGAGGAATAGCACAATTTAAAAAAAAAAAAAAAAGAAAAAAAGAAAAAAGAAAAAAAGACATTCTGGTCTCAGTGAATTTCAAGACACATGGGGTTGATTTCAACTGGTACTGGAACTGGTTTAAAAACTGAAAACAGTTGCTTGGTTTCCCCCTCTCACCTTATGTAAAGTTTCTAAATCATGTTTTGCCCATTTCTGGGCTGTGTACAAACCTGAAAGCTGAAGTGTGCCCTGGCTCTCCACCACCTTGTTGGCTTGAAAACTAGTCAGGATCCAGCCCAGCCTCTGTCATTCAGATCAAAATACCCTTTTCAACATAAAAAGGATTTTATTGGTAGGACAAAGATCAAGTCATTAACTTGCCTTGCAAAAATTTCTTTTAAGGGACACCAGAATGACTGAAAATTCAAATAATATTTAGCTTCAGCAAAACCATAGGAGTTTCTCTCTGCCATAAATATAACATAAACCTGGGGGTGAGTAATATCAGGAGTGATCAAGGGCGGGAAGGCTGGACAGGGTGCTGAGTTTTGTTTTGCTTCAGGCTTATGACGGCCCTATTGCACTGCAGATTTGGCATCCTTTCTCTTTCAGCTGCCATAATGAAATAGTCCACCCCTTCTTCTGGATGCATATGTGTGGGTTGTAGGAGCAAGGGAAATGTATCCAGCACTGAAAATCCGTGTGGGATCACAGAGCATGCTCCAAAGCTCTTGGCTGGTGAGCTGCAGCCTGTAGAGCAGCCCCATGTGCTGTGGTTGTTGACAAGTCTTGTTGAGACCAGGGTTGGAGAAGGCACCAGCTGACAGCAGTTGCTGAGAATAAGGGATGGAGGGCATGGGTTTATTTTGTTACCCAACTGCTTATGAAGCTGTTCATCAGTACTGGTCTGAGCCTACCTGCATATTTATTTTTTGGAGAGAAGTTAATCTTATTTATGTGGAGGTAGTGATTAGCACCTTTGCTAAGCATATCGCTGTCCAGAAACCAGACAATTCCAACGTCTGAAAAACAGTCACGTGAATGTTTCCAATCATCTGGCATTTTCAGCAGTACGAATCAAGCCACGTTCTTAAGAAATCAAGAAAACACCTTTATCCAAGCAACTTTCTCCCATTTCTATTCTGGTTCAGATTTTCCTCTTATTCAACTCCAGAATAACCACCTTATGGCAATTGTTAGCAAGGTTGGAAGAGTTAAACCAGGGTGAATATGGCCCTTTTGTTTGCGCTATCTGTACTTTTTGTACTCTAAAGCCCAGGGTGACACTTGATATTGTACTTAGGCAAAGCCTTTCAAATGGTGCTCTCTGTATCAGATTAATGATGCTCTGAGTTACACGGGCAGCAAATCAACCAAATCAATACACATACAATAGTTCAGGTGGACCTTTTTTTTTGTTGTTTCAAAAGAATGAAGGACTTGCTGTGACAACAACACCGGAAAGATAGAAATATGTGGGCAGATGGCAGTAGGGCCTCGTTTGGACAAGTGAACAGCCTGAACTGGTGTCATCTCACCTGGTATGTGACCTGAGAGAATTTGGCTCCGAGTTCTTTCCTCCCTTTTGCATGGCCCTTTGTTCATTGTCTTTCAGCAGTGGCTGATGTTTGAAATACATATGCTACTGTTGCTTGCAGAGCTCTAGCACCAGAGGAAAGCAACCTGAGCTTTAGGGACACTTCAAAAGCAAAAGGACATAGCATCTCTCTTGGGAGAGCTATTTAGTCTGATCTCTTTATAGGATGTATAAAGAGTTTTGCCACTGAGAACATGGCAGTTGCCTAATTTTGAGCAGCCATTACCTTATTTTTACTTTGAGAGGACACTCAGTTCAGCTGGGATCTCTGCAGTTCATCAGGGCAGCCAGCTGTCTCCATATCTAAGTGAAAACTGATGTGTAAAATATTATATTTTAAAAATCTAGATCCTATGAGAAAAAAAGAGATAAAACTGCGGATTTTTTGTGCGAATGTTTGAGTCAGAACAAGAAAAAGGACTCAGCCTGAAGTGTTTGCCTCTGCAAGATCAGACTACAAGCCTTCCAGAGAAATTCCAGTGAGATTGTTGTTACACATGCTAAAATGGCTTTTCTGTCCCTTACCTTATTTATTTTTTTATTTGGTTACCTGGTTTTATCATGCACGAAGATCAAAAGACACACAAGCACCAAGAAAGAAAATTAGGAACATATGCAAGTGCAAAGAACCTGGCAAAAGACTACCAGGTGAGTGTCCTTGGGGAGACTGAGTTGGCTTCTGGCTGGGTCTGAGATTTCAGAGTTAAATTGAGCAAGTTGCGTGCACTGGCCACTTAGGAAAGGCAGATGTAACACAAGTGGAATTTTATTTCTGCACTTCATATTCCTGTGTAACTGGAAGACAGCTAATAGCAGGAACGCCGTTGCCTGAGATCCATGCTGGAAGAGACGATTACTTAAGGCAGAGCGTATGTGAGGAAAGATGTTGGCTTCCTATTCGGTAGTACTTTCCCTAGTTTGCTACACAGCATGACAATTAGAACAACACTCGCATGATGTTTATATGTTTTATAATACATCCTAGCCGTGGAATCGAGACCAAGTGCCAAGATAGTTAATTAATTCCACTTTCCTGAATTACCCATAAGGTTTAAGTTATGGATGGCAATTACCTCCTTTAAATGATTAAGCGTGCAGGGAGTGGTTATTGCCTGCTGTCTTTCTGCCTGCACCGTGGCAGGGACAGCAAACCTTGTTCTGCGTGCTGTCCCGGTGACACAGGAGTGCCACACACCCTCCTGCTGCTGGTGGAGCCACGAAGAGCTGCGCCGGCGGCCCCGCCGTGCTGGGCTGTGCTCCCGCACGCAGCTGCCAGCAGCTTGCTTCTCGAGGAGTTGCTGTTCCAGGAGGTGAGGCAGGAAAGGGTAAGGCAGCAGTGCATCATCATCGTGGCTGTAATGTGAAGGAGGAGGAAAGATACAAAGAGCTGAAGTGACAAGTCCAAGGTTGCCCTGAGGAGCTGGAGTTACTGTAAGGAACCGAATTCCCCGTGTAACCTACGTCTCCAGCCCAGGACCTACCCACAGAGCTCTGTGTTAAATCACACAAACGTTAGAAATTTCTTTTACAGTTTAGTTTCATCCTACTGCTAAAACAATGCCAGTCCCTGGCCATGCTTGCTTCATGTAACTTCAAGGACTCTGGTAACTTGAGCAAACAAGGAAAACCACAACCTGTGGGCAAAAACATGCTGCTCCTTGCTTGGACTTCTAGTCTTGTTTTTTTCTGCTGAAGGTGCCTGGTTGCTTTTTAATTATCTTAATCTGATTAGCTTTCACTGGACCTGTTTTACAGTAATGGACCTAAAGTTGAACCTAACAGTGTGAGGCTGCTGTGTGATTCTGGAGAGTGATACGGTGCCTCCCAATCTGCTTGCAGGACACTTTGCAGGCCTCTGTACTGAAGCTGGTGACGTTAAGTGGTTCTGGTGCGCTCGGTGTTTTACACCAACAAATTACCAGATGTCCTGCAGTGGGTCCCGTGCCCCTGACAGACCTCCCTAAGCCATCTATGAGGCTTCACTGCATGGAACCAATGTACTTGAGTCTGCCTTGGGCTGCGTGGTTTGCTTCAGAGGTTCTTTCCTGGGCTTCCTGGCTTGCTATGAGATACAGCCCTCTGTCAGTTTAGAGGATAAAGATGATGTATGTGATCCATATTTAAAAGCTAGACCACTATCCATCCCAGCAAGCCATAGTGAGAAGGCAAAACCAGAGGGCAGCGTACTGGCAGATGATGAATTTCAGCTCCTTTCCAGAGACCTGCACAGGGAGAAAGGGGTGTTCTCCAGATCACAGCTTTCCCTGGAGGTCTGGGGACCCATAGCAGAGGGAGGTGATAGTAATGCTTCTCAAAGCTTATAAAGATGGGGTCCCTGGAGAGGGACATTGCTGTAAAAATGCCTGCTCTTAGCCTACTAGGAAAAGAAAATAGTTAAAGTGAAAAATTAGAGTGTTTTTATGATTGCATTTAAAACCTGAGGGGAGCCTGTAATAAGCTAAATAGACTACTTAGAGAAAAGCCCTCATGTTTTCCTCTTTTTTGTGTGTGTTTTAATTTACTGAGTGTAGCTGCCATTATCCATAAACCAAAACTTACGACTCTGTTACAACAGGAAAAAAGAACACTTTATTGTCTGCTGTTGGCAGATCACCCAAAGTCCCCTCCCAACTTAACAAGCGTTAAGCTTCAGTAAGACACAAGACACTTCAGAAAAAAACATCACCGCGAGGCTAATGATGACAACAGCTGCCAGCAAACTTTCCATTGCAAGCAAGTAAAGACTTGAAACAAATTTTAGCTCAAGTTTTGTTTTAGTAGCATCAGTGACATGTCTGTACCGGCAGCGGCTCAAATTGCATTCCTTAACACTAGGACTGAAGACCTATCTCCTGGAGTCATTACATTGCAATAGCCTGGTAGTCGTGAGTAGGGTGAAGTCTTTAACGAATCTGACCTTTTTCTTCATTTCAGAGGAGGTATTTGTGCCCTCAAAGGCCAGCGAGACAAGTCACTGGAGTCTCACACAAATGAGAATTTTTGCATGTCAAAGAATGTCAAGGTGCATTTTATGTTTGAGGGAGGGCATGATGAAGAGGTTGTGGGTCTCAGCAAAGCTGAAGAGTCAAAAAATGTGTAATTTTGTTTACTTTTCTGATACTAATTTTCTTCTTAACAAGTAATTTAAAGCCCAGTCTACACCAGTGACCTTACCTACATGAGTAAGAGCTTAGTACAGCATGAGTAGGTGAGGTGTGACCTCCCTTCATTTTTCCAGTCTACGGTGCAGTGAAAATTTTACTTGCACACCCCTCTCCCAGCTGGGTGAAGTTGCTCTACGTGAAATTGTTCTGTACAGAAAGTCTTGAAGATAATGAGATGAAAACAACACAAATTCCCTGCTAACAGTAAAATGCCTGAACAATACAAATGCAAGATGGTAGAGCACAGGCAGTGAGAACAGACTGGTAGGAAGAGAAGCTCACACTGTCTGTTTTTGATGCACTCTCTCTTCTCAGAACAGGTGTTGC
Source organism: Mohoua ochrocephala (assembly GCA_013398855.1). NCBI lineage: Eukaryota > Metazoa > Chordata > Aves > Passeriformes > Acanthizidae > Mohoua > Mohoua ochrocephala. The sequence goes on along the minus strand of VZTA01023756.1, from coordinate 34,936 downwards.
CATTTTGCTCAGCACCTTCAAGAGCTGAGAAGATGTAATGAACAAAGGCAGGCTGAAAAGCCCTTCTGACAGCCTGATTGTCTTTTCTGTCCTGTGAAAAGAATCTTAGCATGGGGACCGTCTTGCAGAGGTGGAGGTGGCCATTGGGTTAAAATAGAACTTACTTAACGAGTTGTGTTTGCTCTAAGAAGAATCAGGAAATTTTGGGCCACACAGGCTGCATCTCCCTTACCCTTGTGGGTAGAGCACAAGCCAAAAAGCTGCGTGAAACTAAGTGCACTTTCTCTTCTGTGTGTCTGCAGTTCTGGCCTTGAAGTACAGTTCAGCAGCCTACACATCTTACAGGGTCTTGCTGCAGACCCCAGCCTTTTTAGAAGGCACCTACACTGCCTTGTCTGCATTGTATTGACCATGTAATTTTGCTGCATGGTGATAAGAGCATATAATTTGACATAAGTTAACATAGCCTATGGGTTGACACATGTTTGAATCTGGACTAATGAATAGTATGACTCCAAATCTCTGTTTGAAACTCCTGTGTTTTGGGTGTTAATATTGAAATTATTTGGGCATGAAACAAATTTCAGCTTAAGCATGTGCTGGGATACAGGCTTGAAACGCAGTCTAAAAGTAACCATTGTGGTGCCCAGACCCGTGTATAGTCCAAAGTCCTGTTACTGAAGCCACCCAGGGGCACAGTGATGTGACCTTCTGCTTTTGTTTATTAGTGGTGCAGATACACCATGTAAGGCATGCACTTTACAGAAGTACAGACCTTCTAAGCTGCTTCTACAAAAATGTTTTATTTTTGTGGTCTAGCATGAGCAGAACAGTACAAAATAGGCAAAAGGAGTATGCTGTTAAGGACTTACACTGACTAAAGTAAAAAAAAAAAAAGCTAGTTATAAAAAGTAAAGAGAAATATTGGATTTGAGAGTTTATGCTGAGTATTTTGTATGGAAAACCCGATATTAAAGCTGAAAAGAATCCTCATTTGTGTTTCAGGGTTGTAGTCCTGGTTACTTATATACAAAATGCTTGCTTGTCTTGATTATTTAGGATATGTTTCTCAAATTAATTTCTTTCAGAACAGAACAAGACCAAATGGCTATGTTCTTACTTCAAAGCAAAACTCCCACATTTAGCCTAAATGAAACTAACTTGGCTTGATTTATCTTTTAGTCATTTTCTACGGGACATGTTGTGTTATTAATTTAGGCAGAAGGCAGAACACTCATTGTTTTCACTGGAGAGTCCTGCTTAAAGCATGGATCCACATTACACTATCCTCATGATGAAGTTGGAATAAGTAATCAGATCTGAAGGAGGAGACAATCTGATTTTGGAAATGTATTACTTTTTATGCAACTTGACTTTAAAAAAGGAGCAAAGAGACAAAGTTCAGTTTGAATCATGCCACACAGACTTAATTTTTCAAAATGAAACCCTCTTTTCTGAGAAGTGAACTTTATTTGGGGGGGGGGAAAAAAAAGAAAGAAAAAAGGAAAAAAACCCCTGAATTGCATCCTCCCACGAGGACATTTAATTTAATAAAGCAGCCTCCTCAGGATTGCTCCACTGTTGCTTAGGCGCCTCGGGGGCAGGATTCTTCCTCATGAGGGGGAGGACCTTGGCCAGGCATGAGGGAGACGCTAAGGCTGGGTGTTAGGGAGTGGATTTGTCCCTGAGGGCAACATTCCCCTCTCCAAACAGCTGTATGAATTTCTAATGCAAATTCTGTCTTCATTATGTCTGTGAGAGGATTCATTTTTAGGTAGGTCAACCGTTTCACACTCCTTTCTGAATTCCCCTGGCTAACCTGCTTGGTCTGGCAGTTTGCAGAGGTGCCCACCCTGTGCCCTGGTGTTTACCTGCCACCCCCCCTCCATCCTTGCCCCCAGGTGATGGGATGTTGGATAATAACAGGGTATATGAATTGTTGGCGAGTTATACAAAGGGAATCTGAGTTTTGGCTTTGGTGTGCCAGTGTTGGTAATCCCAGGAAGAACAAGTTAGCTCTTCTGCCTTTCAGGGTGGAGTCGGTGGAGTCCCCTGCCCTGTCTGTAGACAGAGTCTGGAGTGCTTTAGTCAGCTGCTACCCCAGCATCAGTCACCCACCAGCTCCTAGAGCCGGAGCTGTTTCTCCTTGTCACACTACGCTGGCAATTTCTTCTTGCAGCATCAATTTACAAGGTGGTAGCAAAAGACAAAATCCACTGTATGCTCCTAAAAAGTGAAAAGGAGCTATCTCTGTTAGCCTCAATGTAAGCAAGACTGAGAAGAAGCCTCTCCCTGCCCTCCCAGCCTTTACAATAGTGCAAGAGTCTTTCAAAATGTGAAACAGATGCCTGCTTTTGGGAAGCTCAGTGTGTACCTGTTGCACACTGCCTTTCAACACAGCCACGTATGTTGTCCAGGAAATGGGAAAGCAGAATCTGGAGTTTTGCATACACAAATAATACACTCTTCTATCCGGAAGGAAAATCCTAGAGATATAAAATAAATTGTTATTTGTTACTAAAGCATTTCAGGCTAAACGAGTAAAGAATGGAGACAGGAATGAGCAGAGTTGCAACAAACTTGCCAGGAAGAAAATCCCTACTTAGGTGGTGGTTGGCATTCATGTGCAGCATCTTGACTGATGCTTAGGTACATTCCAGGCTTTGGGGATTATTGTGAAGGACTGGTCCTGTGTTTTTGTTTTGGTTTGGTGTTTCTTTTTGGGAAGGGGACTGGGTGGAGGGGAGTTGGGAGAATATATGGATGTGTGATTTTGTTTGTTCGATCTTTGCGCTCCTGCCTCCCATGGCAGTCTCTCTGCTTTGCCTTACCTGTTTGATTGAGTTTTCAAGAGGAAGCCTAAAGGAGGAGAAGCCAAGAAGCTGTGAAGGAAAGGGCATTGAAATGCTCTTACATCCAGAAGCAGGAGTGCGTCTGGCAGCGCATTCATGCCTTTAAGCCAAACTTTCTCTGATTAAATGTTTTTGGCTAAAACTCAGAATTGCTGAGTGCATTGCATGTTGAACTCCTTTCCAAAAGTATAACAAGAAAGGAGGGGAAATACTAATCCTTTCAGCAAAACTCGATGGCACTGTATTGTAATATCTAGTTATGTATATTCGTTGTAAAGCATGAAGAGTGTAGCTTGCCAGTGTCAGGGTCTCATAATCAGACTTTTCAAGGAAAAGCCGGCAATAACACCAGATGGCGCTTAAAGCCCAAAAGAACACTAAAATCGCCTTAACCGCAGAGCTGCCAGTGCCACCTAGTGCCGCCACCCACCCTGCTGCTCCGGGCAAGTGACATCTCAGGCAAGGGGAGCTCCCAGAATGGCTGATTTCTGAAGGAGCAGACTGTGCCCTCTGTCCATCACGTGCAACATATGTGATGGTTTGAGATGGGGAGTATGTCTGGAGGAAACAGTACCATCTTCTCATATTCTGACTCTGTTCTTGCACTCCTGCCAGAGCATCCCACCCTCACGGGCAGTGTGCTGGTTTCGGTACACTTTTCACTGTTCTCGTGGCATTTTTTACAGCATTGAAGTTTGCTATCAAAAATCAGTGATGCTATCAAACCCCAAAATGTATTAGTAAAAAGAGGCAGCCTGTGAGGAAATAAATATGCCTTCTTCAGTATCCCTTTCAGGGTGATACGTTGCACATTTACATGCCTCCAACAGAGGTTTTACAAACATTAATGAGTTGCTATTGTTATTATAGCAATTGCCATCCTACTTTGTTTGCTTCCCTTTATCCCATAACTGACTAAGTGAAGCAAACAGAAGAGAATGACTGTAGACAGTCATTTTCAAGGATTCATTTCGAGCAACAAGTCTTCGGTTCCTTCTGCTTTGCTGCTGAGCTTGCAAATACTTGCTGGCAATCTCTGTTGTTCATCACAGGGGAAAAATTTTAAAGCAAATGAACATCAAAGAAGTAGTGAGAGGAGAAGGATTGGCAGTTTCCACATTAGACTATCCTATGTTAAAAAAAAAGAAAAAAAAAGTTGGTTTATCTCTGAATGGATGGGACTTGCTCATCTCTCCACAGCTGCCTGTTTTACACAGTCCTCCAGCCTGCCTGAGCATGCATGTTTTCTGAGTGGAAAATGCCCTGTCCTGTTATATCAGCTGCTTTCCTCCTGGGGGAAAAAAAAAAAAGGTAGAGCTAGCAGCAATGTTCTTTTCTTGCATAGCTCTGATTCTCTGAGCAATGATTTTCTACATTTAGTGGCTTCACTGCACAGTGAACTCTTGCATTTCTAGCTGAATGAAAGTCTTCATAGTAGTTGAAACAGATTAATTGCAATTATTTAATACAATAAATGCTTACAGGCATTGCCTATTAAGTCATTATTTTTGCATAGCAACCTGTTGGCCTTATGACGTTTCCTGATCCATGCCAGTTCTGTATTCCTCCCATGGAACACAATCATTTATCCACAAGCAATGGGCAAATAAGGGCATTGTTGTGGTTTGGGGCATCTTTCCCCCCTTCATCAAAGTGTTTGTGGTGTGCTTTGTCTGTAAAGGACACCTGAGCCACCTAGAGGGCTGAGGGTAAGGAGCCTTCCCTGGGAGAAAGTCAGCGAAGGAGGGAGAAAGAGCCCCCCAAGGGCTCGCTGGTTCTCCCTGGGAGACACACAAGGGACACACACAGAGAATTCACAGCAGTGTCGCAAGTCAGACAAGTAAAGCCTTGCTCTGAGCTTTGAGTGTATAACAAAATAAGGGAGGAAAATTATTAATTAACTCATCAGAGAAAGTGTGGGGGAAATAACAGTCTTTCTCGCCAACTTACTTTTTTTTTAGAGCCAGAAATGTTGTCTTTGCTATATAATTAGTATGCATTTTTGGCTGTCAGTGTCACAAATAAGTGCAGCATGCAAGTCTCAAGCCCCAGTTTAGGAGAAGACAGTGACAAGCGCTGCACTTCTGCCAGCTTCAGTGGAATGAATTCTCAAAATTAAATGCATGCTAGACTTTTGGGGGGTTAAGCACTTCTGCACTGTGAGATCCCTGCGTAAGTATTTTGCTGAGTCGAAGCCTGGGACACATGTGGACGCAGACTTGCATGTAAAGTAAGGACACCCAGTAGAGCAGAAGCATGACTAAGAATGTATTCCCTCGAAGACACTTGGAACGGATATTTGTGCCTGCAGTAAAGATTGTCTGATGCTTCCCAGTGAGAAAATGGGCGCAGAGTAAGTGGGAACAGATGTGGGGATGGAGCGAGAAGCCAGGGAGAACAAGAACAGCAGAGTTTTCCAGAAAGAAAATACATTTTTCTTCTGTGATTGAACTGTGCTTTCCCAACTTTCATCTTTCATTTGCTGTCTAACAAATAGCTTTGAAATATACTCATGAAAGTTCTGTCTCATCTCCCTCCCGTGTCTGGGCATGGACAATAGTCTTCTACTGTGTCACCAAATGCTCAAGCAGATTAGGACAGTCGTAGGCTGTGCTGTGGATCTAAGCTTTTGGGACCTGATGACTACTCGTGAAGTTTTCCAGTACCCTGTCCCTCATTTTTTTTCCATTAATGGAATTGCATGTAAAACCTACATTATTCAGCTTGCAAGCCAAGCCCTACAAAGTAACAAAGTATCAGAAATAAGTTGTCCCTGTTACATTGTCTCTTCCATGTTCATGACATTTGCATGGTTTTTTCCCATAGAGTCCTTAATTGCACAGGATGGTCTGTATTCTCAGAAAAAAGCTATCAAGCTTCTGTCAGTCTTATCTCTGGGAAAATGCAGAGTGTGGACCCAAAGTTACAGTCTGGGCCGCTGAAAAGTTTCAGTTTCCTGTGGTAGTTCTGTTAAAATCTAGCTACAAGAGAAATTTTCTAGAAAAGGAGGTTTTCTGGAAGAAAAGCAATCAAATGCTTGCTATTTTTCATCCTCCTTCTCTTTTTGAAACCTATAAAACAATGTGGTTTTGTGTGAGCTTTTTGAACCTGGCAGGTGGTGAATTACCAAGTGGATTGTGTGTTTCATGAACCCTCTGCTGTTTGGTTTGGCTGGTAATTAAAATCTTGGGTAAACTACATGGAAAATCTGTGCTGGCTGATTCCTCTCATGGTTCAGGTAGTCCAGGTGGATCAAGAGATGGCTTCCAGCCAGATGAGAGCCATCAAAGACTTTGGAGGTTGTCATTGGTACTTGCTGGTTCTTTGCAGACAGCATATGAAAAGCATGGTCCTTCAGATGGTCACTTCCAACAACTGGTTTCAAAACCTCAACAAAAAGTATGTGGAAGGTTTAAATTTTATTCATGACTTTTCTGGGCCACTGAGGCCGAGTGGGTTTAAGTAGGTGATATTTAGAGTATCCCATTTGCTCTTCCCTAGTGAAGGTAGCAGATGTAGTTGCCTCAGGAGGGATCAAATGCCGTAACAGATGTGGTTTAGAGGTTCCTGAATAGAGACCCAAGTGCCACCTGAGATTCATCAGAGAGAGGACTCGCATGCCTAAGTGGATATTCCTGTGTATATTTCTCATGCTCAGGAACAGAGTCCAACTTTGGGACCCCGGGTCTCAAACTTGTGGCAGACTTGCCTTAACTCATCGGATTCCTTCTTCTCGAAGAAAGCTGGATGGAAAAGTGTCATCAACAGAGTTGAGCTGATGACTAAAGCTTTTTGTATCTGGTGGGTGACTTCTGCATCCCTGTGTAAGCTAATTCTGACTTGAGGATTCATATAAAGGACTTTCAAACATATCCCCAGATCCCAGCCAGACGCCATGAGTGAGCAGTCCCAGAAGAAGTTATCTCCCTAGGAAAAAATGAAGAGAGAGATGCAAAGAATAATTGGTTTTACTGGCTGAGGTAAACCATAGTTGCAATATGCATGACTTCTGGTGCTTTTTCTGGGGGAATGTCGCCAAAATCTGTTAGACTCAAACAAGAGTGGAAATTCTTGTGAAAAAGAGATATTCTTACAAGTTTGCTAATCCTTCCCTGTTGTAAAATTTGTCTCACCAGATGAAATACATCTTTAAATTCATCAGATGACTTTAGTTTTAAGAGCATACACTGAATTATTTTCTCAGTAGGCAAATAAGACCCTGGCGTTGCTTTGACTTGTCATGCGAGGTCTTTGGGGCCTCATCCACACTTAAATTGATATTCACCCTCTGGGTGATCTGGCACAGAGGAGAGCAGGAGGGGCAGTGCCACTGCTGCCCTGCAATAGCAGAGGAGCTGCTGGCAAGGTTTGGCTGTACAGCATTTACCCCTGCTATAGAGATGTTTTATTAAAGCACTTTCAGAGTTGAATGTAGCCATTTGTCCTTCTGCATGCTCTTCTCAATAAAGGATGTAGCTACATTTTAGGCAAAAGCTGAGCAAGGAGAGTTTTTTTTCCCAAGTCAAAAATGCCGAAGTGATGATTTGAATACAGAGATAAGGAAAGGCTGAAGCAGAAGATATGTCCTCCTTTATCCTTTTTGGCATTCCCCTAGAAACCTTGTTCTCCACTTAAAGAGAGTTTACTTTAAGCACAGAAGAGCTCCTGAAGAGTGTGGAATTAGGATTTACTTATTTGAGCCCTGATTTTTGATGGCATTAAAGCACATCAGAATATGTTCTAAAAAATGTTTTCTTAACCTCATTACCAAAATTACATGTACTGAGTAGCAGTTTCACAGATCTTTTACTCTCCTTTCTTGAAGTACCTCTGCTGGATTCCTTTCCCCTACTATTACTACTGCTTTTCTTACTTACAAAAAGAACACACACCTTGTTTATATAAAATTGGCATATGAAGAAAAACTTGGTATTTAGGGTGGGAAAACTTGATCTGAGACAAAAGCAAGTGCACCCAAAATACTTTCACTTTCAACCTGCTTCATAAAGAAATGCACGTTATTGTCATGCTGCCCAGGTTCCTGTCTTTCAGGCCTCTGGAACTTTTGAGTTCCACAGAATCACAGCATTTTCAAGGTTGGAAGAGATCCTCAAGTTCATCTAGTCCAGCCATGGAGGTGGCCCCACTCTAATCAATCCTAAACCATATCTCCAGGGGCCACATCCAGATGCCTCTTGAACACTTCTGGAGCTGGTGACTCTGCCACCTCCCTGGACAGTGTATTCCAATGCCTAGCCACTCTTGCAGAGAAATTTTTTTTTCTAATATCTGGTCTGAACCTCTTCTGGTGCAATCCTCGAATTTGCTGAGTAATTCCTGTTTATTTGATGTAGGAAAGTTGACATTAATTTTTTCTGTGTTTAGTGAAAATTAGTAGCTGAGCAGAGTTGAGGGGTCTGACTTATTTTTCTGCTGAGGGAAAGACTTCATTATGAGCCAAACATTATTACTGGGCATCAGAAAATCTCCATGGGAGAGAAAAGGAGCTGAGAGATGCCTCAATCTCAGGAAAAGTTTCAATCAGAGTTTGCATCTTATTAGGCACAAGATAATTCAACCACAAGACACAAAGCCACAGGAAACTGGACTTCATTTTCTGTAGCTACTTTTTTTCTTAAATCAGAATATTTGGGGTTTTTCTCTCTCTTCACTTCCAGAGAATTATTACTGGGCTGTGATCCTGGGCTTTGAACTTACAGCATTTTTATTTTTTAATGGCAGCTCTTTTTCTATTAGTTTGTAATACTTCATGAATGTAAAAGTTAATTGTGAAAGTGTGGATACTAAGTCTGAGTATTCAAAATGTATTTGTGGCATCCGTCTGCTGATTAACTGTAGAGTTTTACTACTGGTAAACATGGTAAGTAAAAGTACTTTTCCAAGGGCTGATTTAATTTTCCAAACAATAATGTGTGCTCAACTTATTTATAGTAGATGCTATGGTTATGGTTACATCAAGATTTCGGTATAACTCTCAGCTTACAATTCCTTGAGGAAAAAAATGGTACTTTTGAGTCAAATCGTCTATATTTATTTAAAGCCCCGAGGATTAATTTACTTTTGGGGCATTGTTACTGTTTATTAAATTATTATTTGGTTTTATAGTATTTATTTAGTGAGATCTGTTTTCACTCGTGGCTTACATATGGGAAGAAAAGCAGTAACGAGCAAGATTAAATATTGTTTACATATATTTCCTCATTTCAGTGTCTGTTCTTTCCCAAAAGAGGGAAGAAGGGAGAGGGTAAGACTTCTTTCTTTAAGCTATTAATTGTGGGAATTACTGAATTGATTCACTCTTTCTTCTGTTCTGAATTCCATGTAGCCAGTAGGTTGGTGCACGGCGTGCTTCTTTGTATGAGAAATCCAATTCGGTCCAGTTCAAATCACCATCCAGTCCAGCACTGCCATTTAACACTTAAATAGCAAGTCCTCAGCTGTCCCCAAAGGAAGCAATGTAGTTAAATTGGGCTGTCCCCAGCCTGAGGAGTTATTGTAAAATAATGAATATTCCATAATAAGGAAATGGCAAAGGGGAGAAGACGGATCTTTGAAGCCTCATGAAATTTTGGAATTAGCATCTGTATCAAGACCTAATTAATGTTTCCTTTCTGAATTAATTTTCCATCTAATTGGCCAAACTCTGATTGGGAACTGGAAATGTCATCCAAAAATATTTCCTCTTACACGACTACTCTAAACAGAGTGATTGCAGTCTGTCATTGTATTCCCAGTTTATTCTCAGAACATTACATTTTGTTCTGTGTTTTTATCCTTCAAGGATTTTCAGCCATAGGCACTGTTATCTGTGACTATGTAATTGCTTCATCTGGGCAAGTTTTCAGTCCGAATTAAATTGTAAACTGGACTTTATTTTGGGTCACCATAACTCAGGTGAAATAAGTGGTGCCCTGTGCCCAGTGTCGGTGCCGCGTGTCCGCGTGAAGGATTCGGACTGGTGGAGTTGAGCTCCCTACCCACCACGCAGACAGAGCTTTGGTTCAACTCCCAGCTTTGGTGAACCATAAACCAGGGACAACCTTGTTTAACATATCACTGAATCTGATTGATATGTTAATATCATCCAAGTTCAAAGCAACACGTCCTGGCAAGATAAATGCTATTTTTTTCTTGTAATTTACCATTTCCTTCTTCCGTAAATCCAGCAGACAAAATAACAATGGAGAGGGGGAAGGGGGCTGGGTCGGACCAATCCTTTTAAAAGCTAAGAATGCTTTGGCAAAGCCTCCCTAACCTGTTACTGTAAACATCAGCAGTCCTGTCACTGTCTCAGCCCGTATAAATACGTTCACGGCGCCCCACCTAAATCAGTGAAATATGTACATAGTTCAGACATACAAGTTAAATCCCAGGCAGCAACAATAAGGAGTAGGAACCCGAGGTCTTTTCCCAGGTTTTATCTTCTACAGGCATCAGTGCTGAGAGCGTAGTAATGCAGTTACTAAATCCTTCTCAGCCCGAATCCTGCTTCCTCTGTTTGTGTGGCACTTCCTCCAAGTGTTGTGGCTGGGGCAGCAGAGCTGGGCCAAACACAATAGTCCTGGGCTGAGATTGTTGTCACCTGTCCTTTTTTGTCTCTTTTTCAACCTACTATACCTAAGTATGAATAGGAAAGTCCATGGACAACTGCTGCCTTTTTTTTTTGTTGTTTTTTTAAAAGAAGGAGATGAATTGCATTTACTTGATCTTAAAAAACAAAGTCCTGCTCTGTGCAGTCAGGGCAGTGCTCTTGCCAGTGCTCTTTCTCCCATTGAAAACAAACTTTTCCAAAGTTTTTGTTGCCTGAGACACGACCCCTGTACTCAGTGCTGCTCGAGAAACGCCGTGGTCATTCATTGCTTATTGTATCAGTGGCTATTTTAGAACTGTGGGAGAGAAGTGTTTAAAATTAAGTCCTCTGTGACTTCAAAGGCTCTGCTGGCATGATTAAGGGTTAGCATGCATTTAAAGTCCCCTCCTGAACTGCGTTGGCAGCGTGAGGGATGAGAACTGGGATGAGAAACCAGGCTGAAGCCCAGTCCTCATGGACTGCTCGAGAGGACTGAAAAACAGCTCTTACTCAGACAGAAGATATTTTGTACTGGTAGATTTCCAGCTGATTAGGCGACAGGAAAAGTTTAGTCAACACTTTGTCACAGCACCCACTTATGTTTGGTTGTAAGGTGTTACAAATAATTTGGGGGCTCCACAGTGCTGCTCAAGTCTCTTGCTGTCCAGATCTCACCTGGATTTTTTGAATTAGGAAGAGAGCATTAGGTGATTGGGATGATGGATTGACAGGTCTGAATAAGCTGTAAAGTGATGTGAGGTGCCAAAATGGTGCTTTGGACAGTGTTAAGGCCTGGACTTAACCACACGGCAGTTATGTTCTCTGGTGTCACTCGTGGCCGTTCTGCAGGTACGTGAAGTGACACAGCCACTGCCAGGCAGGGCTGCTCTGTTCTGCACCAGATGAGGCCCTCCCGACCCCAGCCAGGACCAAACCCACCACGATAAACTGTATTAATTGGTGTGGGAGGTCACAAGGGTGTGGGATCACTCTGCTGACATCTATGCTTGGGGAGGAGTGCAGGTGTCCCGCAGGATCGGCTGCCTGGGCTCCCCTGGGCACCAAGAGCCCAGCCACGCCTCAGCTCTCACCCTGGCTCAGGCCAAGCCCCTGCGTGGGGGATCTTTGTTGGAAGGCAAGCAGTGGAGGAGGCCCTACATCACTCAGGGCATCTCCTCCTGTCCTGAGCTGGCACCAGGGACACCGTGGAAAGGCTGCCCTTCGCGCTTGGCACAGGGGTGCTGCTAAAGCGCTGCTGGCGACTGAGCTGGTGGCATCTCCTGGGCTTTTATGGGCCCAGAAATGGGTAGGGGGTTTGGATGGACCAGCTCTGTCCCAGGCTGACCCCGAGGCAGGCACCCAGACTGCTGAGCAGTGCCTCACCCACTTGCTGAGGAGAAGGGCATTCATTGCAGCGGGGCTGACTGGCAGCGCTGGTGAGTGATCAGCCTTGTCAATGCTGAGATGGCTGTTTGTGTTCTTACAGTGGGAGGGGGCACAGCTCCTTCCAGGAGAGAAATGCTGGTGATTTATGCTGCTTGTGGAAAATGTAAATAATTACAAATTTCCATCCTACTGTCCAAGAAAGACAGCATCGTTTTATACATTTGTTTTGGTGCCTTATAATTATAATCACTATTCTGGAACGTTATTGGAAAAGTTATTGTTCTTTCTGAAATGTTAGGTCACTTTAATGACTAAAAAGTTAATAAGGGCCTTGTTGTTCTTATTATTCATTTATTATCCAATTACTTCACGAAATTGGCTCTGAAAATGTAAAATGTATTTTTATGGCATAACAAATGGTACAATTAGGTTTTAAAGAGAAGATTGTTTTTAAATTCCTGTGGAGAATATTAAAACTGAATTTAAAATATTAAAAATGGAATCTGAAAATGAACAACAACATTAGAAAGGAATGAAAACAAGTTAATAAAATTATTGATAGTACATGAGCAGGGAAACGTTAACCCTTTCGCCACTGCAGCTGAAAACATTTATTATCCTCACCTTCACAAGGAGCTGATTTGAGGCCCCCTTTGTCTACCTTGCCTCTTGCTCACAGTTACCCACTTTAGGACTGAATGGCATCCTGTAGAATTCAATCAGCCCAGGTCTGGTTCTGATCTTCACGTAAAACTGAAGCAATTACTGTCATCAGTGGAGCTCTGCTGGTGGAGATCTGGGTTTAGTGCATGTAATCATTACTTTGAAATTTAACGCACTTTACAGTTACTTTTGCCTTCTCTGATGCACACGGTGGATTTCTGGTTAATGAGATCCAATTTGGTGTACAGATGGAATTTTATTGAATTGCCAGTCTGTTAGAAATGAAGCAAAATAAACATATTGACGTATCTGTGATGATGTGGAGTGAGTTCCTCTTCCATGAAGTGACTGGGAACCGAAGGCAAGATCCTTCTGTGAGAAGGTTGGTGTCTTTTACATCTTGTCCAACAAGACTGTGCCCTGCTGGGCTCCATCAGCCACTGTATTTTTTGCAGTTGAGAGCTCTGATATCTTGATAATCAAAGCAAAAAAAGGCAATAAGAAATGTGATGGGGGAAGCACAGTGCTCAGTTGTCACAGTCTGAAATCCCCCATAGGTGTCTGAGCAAGCAATTGGAGAAAACCTGTTTATTAAGACTGACATCTCCCTTCTAGGAAATTTGAAATTATTTATTGAACTTTTTCATTAATCTCCTGCTTAGTAGGTAGTTTGTCAACAATGAATGGTCTGTGTTCAATAGTGAAACTCTGCATGCAATCAAAGTCTGCAAATTATGTAAATTAGGCTGGTAGAAGGGATGCAAAAAATACAAAAGAAAACATGACTTTTTGAACCATGGATTTTAGTCGATAGTTCATATCCCTTGTTTGCCAGTGGCATGTTCAAATTTAATACTCATTTTTTTGTAGGATTCAGAAAAGGAGAAAAAAAAGAAGACAGTGTTATTAGAAATGAATGGAAACTCATAGCTGTGAAAATACTTGAATTTAAATTTGACTTCAGATTCAAATGTGAACATTTTCCTAAGCCCATTCTTGTAATACGATTTCTAAGACTTCACGAAATTGTTCAAATTAAGAGTTAAACTCACTGATGATCCTGTTCATGGTCTTACATTCTTTAAATATTTGCATTGAGGGGCAAGGTGATTTCTTTCTCCATGTTATGATGTTTATAAAATCTTTTAAGATTAATGAAAATTCATAGTGACAAAAGGGAGTACTGAGATTCGCTTGTGCATAAATTTGCAAGTTCTTTTTATTTACAGCTACAATGCTTTTTAGTAACATTTTATTTTCTCTCAATTATTACTGGCAAAGGAATGAATGCAAAACTGCTTCTAAGCTAAATTTTCATGTGACTAAGTCCGTGTCTGGCTAAAAGCTATTATAATATATAATAATTCTTTATTGTTTCATGCTCTGGTGGCAGCTTAGCAATTGTATGTTTAAAAAAATATGACCCTATCTTCTGCAGAGGCCACCAGCACTGAAACATTGTCCACATGAACAAAAACTTTCCATTGGCATGCTGGTATTTCATTCTCTCAGCATATGGGCATATAAACTTAGACATCTCCTAATAGGACAGGAGATGAACTGTCCCAAGGAAAAAAAAATGGGCAAGGAACTCAATCAAAAATCTTTCTCATTATAGCATCTTTCTTACAAGGATGCCTTGCACACTGATTTATTAGAAAACATTGCCAGCTAATAAATTTGCAATAGCATACAACATTGTGACAGAACTGGCTATAAATAGGGTAGGTAGATTTTTTTTTTTTGTTCAAAATTCCGAGTTCAATCCAAAGTTAAAACATAATTTATCCATTCTCTCTACAGCTGTTTTCATATACTTCTGGTAAACGACACAAAAAATGTGCCATTCCCTGACCTTTAGCTGCTTTTCCCTGGTATTTCCTCTTGTCTCTTGGTGAAAATGGAGGCTGATGTTTTGCAGTCTGTGTCCAGGACAACTTGCTTCCAGTTCCCCTTATCCTACCCTCGTGTCTCCTTGATTAAAAAGATTTTGTGAAATAATGATCTGAACAAGCCTGAATGTGACAGATCACCGAAAGAATACGAAGTGCCATGGAAAGGACGGAGAGAACGTGAAAGTGAAGGGTTTGAAACTCTTTTTCTCACTGTGTGTGAATCCAGCAAAGTCACACTCATGCTGTACTGCTCATCAAAGAATTACTTCAGTTTCCAGCAGTGCTAAGTACAAGTTGCTTTCCTTTATTTATGGGACTTAAACTATGCCAAGAGCAGGGAGACTAGATTGCCCACTCTCAACTTACTGAGTTTCCCACATGTCCTTGCTGGGCAGATGCCAGATACTCTCCTAGATAATTAATTTTGTGTCTTTCTTTTGAAAATGATACGAAATATCCTGCAATATCCATAGGAAGAAATAGCTTTGAATTATTCAACACTGATTTCATTAGCGCTTCGTCAGCTGACTTTGCCGGTTGCTATGACGCTGCAAACAGTTGTTGCTGTACTGATAAATATCTGTACTTTTAAACACCTCTTTCCTCACCTCTTTGTCCATCCCTCTAGAAGAGCAGAAATCTGTCAGTGGTACAGGTTGTGCTGCCTTGCCCACCAATAACGGATGTGTAGAGTACACAAACCTCATTGCCTGAAAATAGTGCGGCCTGGGGAACAAAAATAAACTTTCCATTGCTCTGAGGTCCCCAAGTGCCATCTCAAGGACACAGAGCTGTTTTCCAGATTCCCGCTAGCCCTTGCTAGTGCAGTTTTCCACCTGCTGACGGCATTTGCTCAGGACAGGCAAAGTAGTCCAGCTTTACAGAAATTTATTCAGACTTGCTCGAAGCCCTCTCAGTTACCACAGCTCAAGTATTTTCCTTAGAAACGTTCTTTCCTTCGGTGTGTTCAAAACATGCTGAATTTGGGGGTGATAAAACCTTTTTTCAGCTTGGATGTCTGCCTTATTCTCAGCCTGACCTCCTGTGTCAGACAGTCCTGTCTAACCTACCAGACTTGCCCATTCTCCTTCTCCTTTTGGTCCTTTCCCACCTCCTAAACTGATTCCCCAGTGCACAGCAGTGCAGCACCACGACCATCGAGGTATTTTTTTCCCAGCTGGTTTGTAACTCCACACTCAGAAAAAAAGATGTCTCCTCCCATCCATGTCTCATGAAATTCAGGTGTCTGCTTCTCCTTACAGTGTCCCTGATGGATGGATTTTCCTCATCTCACACCTAACTCTGAAGTGCTTGGCAAGACCATGAGTGAAATAACCAGGGTGCTCAGACTGTGAGACCCCCTAAATACCATGAAAAGAAGTTGCAGTAAGTACCTGCAAGTTTTTTATGGTAACTTTGAATGCATCGTGTACCTAATATTGTCATAAATGCTACCAGCCAGCTGCAATAGTTAATACAACCCCATCTAAAACCAAGTTCAAGAAATATTCAAATTTATTGTTGCCTTTCATGCAGAGTCACAAGCTTCCAAATCCTGAAGGAAAGAAATGGCTATTACATAGACCTTCCTGTGGATGACTTCTTCACTCCAGGCTGCCATCAGAAAAAATCCATTTAAAAAAGTAACAGATTCTCAGCTGGAAATAACATTTTGGGTCACTTTTCCACATCTCCTGCCTGTAAACGTAACCCTGCCAATCTTTGAGGCTGTACTGCAATTATTTTAACCTTGATAATTTTCTGGGAAACGTGTAGCTGGAAACAATCACCTCAAGCTCTTCCCTATCGCAGTGCTTCAGATGGTCATCACCTTAGGGGTTTCCACTCCCGAAACAGAACTTTCAGATCGCAGCAAGACAACACAAAACCTCCCTGCAGTAGTGTGCACACCAGAGACAGATACACATTTGCATGAGAACTGGGATTAAGTGAGCATATTTTCTTTTAGTTTCATCCCGAAATGATTGCACTTGTGGGTTGAAGGCCTGAATTTGAGCCTAAATAGTAGGACGAGTGTAAGATTCTTTTGCTGGGAAGACCCTCTGGCTCCTAACAAGGCTGAAATCATGGTCTCATCTCAGTGTGAACCCTGATTTAGCCGTTTGCATTGCCCCTCTTTGCTCTCCTCCTTGTCACGAAGCTTCTGTGAACTGACAAACTCTGTTAGTCATCTCTAACCTGCTGGTCAACATATTCAAGAGGAATGTGAAGGGGACATGACCTGTGTACAGAGAATAAGAAATTCTCTTGCAAATTAGGCTAAACTACTTGTTTTGGGCCACTTTCCTCATGCTTATTGTACATCAGTCATCTTGCATGGTATCTGCTATGTTACACCTCTGTTAGCCAATGGAGCAGGGACCAGGCAGAGATCCAGCACTGGCACATCCCTGCCTGTAGTGTTGAGCTGGTGCCACAGTCCCTGTGAGGTTTTGGTTGTGCAGAAAACGTGCCGGCCTCATTTAGGGACATGGGACAAGACCGTTCCCATCAGAGGACATGTGCACGAGGCCGAGTTTTCCTGAAATGGGGCGTGTCAGGAGCAAAGACAGCCTGAACAAAAGCCCAGGCAAGATGAGAGATGTGGGTCTGCTTTACTGGCTAGTAAAGAAGTAACTGTAAGTCTGTGTGATGATGGAGGTTCAGTAAAGACTCCTCACTTGCAGCAGGACAATCCACAAGCTCACAGATCAGCTTCCTTTTGGCTTTGCGTTTCTCTCGCACCTTCTGTGGGTAAAATTGTGCTTCTGCCTCTCCTCGAGACGTGTGTGAAGTTCAACGTGTCGAAGGATATATCTGCAAAACACTCCCCAGACTGAGAATCTCAGTTCCACCGTGTCCATACTGCAAAAAGCTTCGTGAGACAGAGATTTTAACCACTGGGCAGCACCGAACTTCATGTCAACTGCGGCTCTCCTTATCCCAAATCCTTCCCCAAGTTCCAGCATCGCCTCAAGCTCGGATTCTTCCTTCGAGCTACCTTTTGGTCTGGGGGTTCAAACCAAGAGCAAATTTGTTGCCACAGTCAATAAAACAGCTGAGTGATGTCAGCGGTCCCTCTGTCTTTTCAGAGTATCTTTTGTATCACAGTTTAAATAAACTCCCCAGAGGAATTGGGTCTTCTCCAGTCTCACCATGAGCTTGACAGGAAATGAAAGGAGGCATTTTTTCCCACTCACATGCTCTCTCTCATACACACATTTTATTTTGTGTAGTATTAGTCCCTGATGAAACCATTTCCCCATGTTGTTCGGCAGATCTGTTTCCATCCACAAACAAGAGGGAAGGGGTATAAACACACTCTATTAATCAAATGGATGAAATTCAAGCAAAACATCACTTAGCTCCAAAGAGCACACTGATTCAAGAAAACTCAAGCCCGGGCTTGATCAGGACTGTGCTTTTAAAGCAAGCTGAAGGCAGCAGACACTCTATTTTGCTATTAAACATATCAGAAGACACTGACTGAGCAATATTTACTCTATCTTACCCTAGCATTGTTTCTCTTTAGTGCGCTGAAGACAGTTCTTGTTCAGGCAAACCAGTGAGCATGGACAGCAATCATTTCCTTCATCTGGCATCCAAATTGTTTAACTTTTTCCTGTAAGAAAACTTTAAAAATCCAGTGCAGAGCAGACATCTTTTTTGATCCGGGTAACATCTCTCAGAACTACCAGCAATAGGAACAGAGGCAAACAACTTAGAGTTCATTGTTTGAATATATCTCGTACGTATGAATTAATTTGCTGTAGGGAGTGATGTTTGTTTTCCCCCAGGTATGGATTCGAAGGAAGTTCCAGTAGCAAAGAAGTCACACGAGGCAGTAAATAAAAACCTACCAAGAGAGACTGATACACAGAAAAGGTACCCAAGGAACAAGACAAATCTTTGCCTCTGTCCATGGTTTAATCCCAGCCAGCAACGAAATCCCATGCAGCCACTTGCTCGCTCCCCTCACAGTGGGATGGAGAAGAGAATGGGAAGGGTAAAAGTGAAAAATCTTGTGGCTTGAGATAAAGACAGTTTAATGAGTAAAGCAAAACCCATGCATAAGCAAAGAAAAACAAGGAATTCATTCAGCACTTCTCATGAGCAGGCAGGTGTTCAGCTATTCTCGGGAAAGCTGGGCTCCATCATGTTTAATGGTGACTTGGGAACACAAATGCTATCACTCCAGAACGTCCCCCCTTCCTTCTTCTTCTCCCAGCTCTATATGCTGGCCACATGGTATGGAACGTCCCTTTGGTCAGTTGAACTCCGCTGTCCCAGCTGTGTCCCCTCTCAACTCCTTGTGCACCTCCAGCCTCCTCACTGGTAGAGTGGAGCAAAAAAAGGCCCTGATAAGTGTGCGAGTGCTGCTCAGCAGTAAACTGAAACATCCCTGTGTTATCAGCATTGTTTTCAGCACAAACCCAAACATAGCCCCTTACCAGCTACTATGAAAAAAAATTGTCTCTATCCCAGCCCAAACCAGCACAGCCTCTTTTTATTCTTCTAGAAATACTGTCACTAAAATAACATTTGACTTCTGTCGGTTGTTTCACTAATGATTCTCAGAAACTGACTCAGAGTCAAAGCATTTCGTTTTGAATAAACAAATACGAAGTTGCCGTCCCAGTTCTGCAGAATTTACAGAAAAATATTTACTGATACCCCTGCTTTTCTAGCAGATCCCTTTTGAAACATGGTGGATTGCTGGCCACATAGACTTAAAATGAGTCTAGAGGTACAGCAGTTGAGCAGTCAAATACCCAGCATCACCTTTGTCATCCTCTGAGAGCACTTCTTCGTCTTACCAGTGGGGCATACAGCACACAGGTTGTCCTGCTCATGCTTACAGATCTTATGGTGATGCTACGATGATGGCAAATGGTAGGAAGAAGATGGCACATTCCCACTACCTCCTGAAAAACGACATGGATGGAAATATAGAAACAGAAACACTGTGGTAGCCAATTATTTTCCATTTTTACTGACTACTAGTAATTTCCATGATTTTGCTGTGGTATTTTTTATGCTATGCTAAAGCAGAAATGCGTTTGCCTTAACTGCTGGTTGCTCCATGCTGTACATGGAGGTGGCCCTAATAATGCAGCTTAGTGAATCTAAAGCCACGTGAGGGTCTCATAGAAGCACAGACTGAAAGGCAGAAACCTGTGAAGAATATAAAGAACAGCCAGCAACTTTCCAAGATGCACAGGCATCAGTCAATGTACAGCATTCTTTTTTCCTCGAGGTTCTAGTTTTCCACAGTTACCAGAGCAGACAGATGTCCATTCTCAACAGAAATAGGCCTTGTCTCTATAAAGTGCTATTATTTTTGGTTATATGGCGCTCAATTAATTAATTAGCAGGGGTTTTTTTGGTAATCTAGCTAGCACTCTCAGTGACACAACATCCCTGATGATTAAAAACCAGCTGCTTTTTAATGAAGTAGAGAAGAGTTGGGATGAACCACCTTCTCCCTTCTTGACACAGCTATATGGGTTTGAAAGAATAATAGTGCTTTTTCTTCCTGTGGAATATGCTGTTACCCACCTTACTCGTTTTTGCTTACTCAGTATTTCCATGGTAAGAGAGGTTGGAGACATCACTAGTGTATTTCATATAACAATCCTCCCAGGTGGAAGCCAGTTATTTGATATTTTAAATTACCAGTGTTCCTCAGCTACATCTCTGTTTACACTAGCACTAAAATTGACCTTGTCTGGCTCAGCAGGTAAGAGAAGAACAAGAAAGCTTCTTACCTCTGGGTTTTTAGGTGAATGCCCTGCTGCAAAGTACACTGATGTCACTGGAAAACTCCCGTTGGCCTCAGCAGTTTTTTGGAATCTCTGGGGTGGTTGAAATACAGAGGCCACATATTAAATTGGGTTGTGTACTGATTGACTTAGAGGCTGTGTTTTTTGGTCTCTACACATACACATCCAAAATGGACCAGTACTCATTTGCCTTGACCTTTCTCTTTGGAAAGACAACTTTGGAGTCTGAAGTCCTGATCCTCTGAGGGGGATTATTACTAATGCTACCTCGTCCATCTGCAGAAATTCCTGTTTGGGAAATCATATTGAAAGGTAGACCTCAAGCAACCTATTTTGTTAAACCTGTGTCCCGTCAAAGGAGATAGGATGAGGCATTTCCAGACCCTCTGAGGACAAGAATTCTTTCTCCAAGTTTTCTTCTCTGGGTATATTTCAGTTTAGGTGAGACTTATTTAAATATCAACAAATAAGAGTTCTAGGATGCGAATTCTAAGGTCAAGATTTGCAAGATCAGACTGCAGCCAGCAAGATACCCCATGACTCCTAAAATCAGTGGGAACCCATCTAGCTGCAAGGAGATACTTCCCACCTGGTGTTGCAGGGATAAAAAATGCATGTTAATTACATGGGCACTTTTCAATCTATCCAATGGTAGGAACACCTTCCTGTCTTCCCTTCTCCCTCAGATACCTTGTTTTACAGTATTGAACTGCGGACACTCCCTGCCCCTTCCAACAACCATAACTTGTACTGCTCACAAATGACATTTCAGGAAACGTTACATTAAGTAGAGCCAAGCAGCGTGATTGTGCAATTCACTTGATTGAATGCACCAGGATAGGAAGCCAAGCCAGCCCCCACCGCGGTCTGAAACCCGTGGAGCAGCAGGGCTCCCTCTTCATGCAGCGTCTCCAGATTCCCAGGCCTGGGTGAAAGCCTTCTCCTGATTTATGAGTAATGAGCCTGCTGATGATTTCTAAGCAGCAAACTCCCAAACAGAAGTGCTGATGGGCACTGCACTGCATCATATAAGCTGGACAACACCTAGGCAGACTCTCAAAGGATGCTTTCATTGGGATGAGAAACTATACGGTGATTGAGTGCTCTCCTGTCACTGTCTTCTCTCGCTTTGCACAGCATTTAACCTTCAGATGCTGTTAAACTCAGATTTTTAAAAGTTCTTGTTTTAAAGGACTTATCTGCAATCACAGCACAGAAATATATGAAGCCTAGTGGTGAAGGTGCCAGTGAGACTGATTGATGCAAAAGTCTGGTTCTGAGGAGGGGAGGAGGGAGAGCGAATTCCTTCAGTTGTGCTTAAAAGTAACAAACTCAAAAACAAGACAAGAAAGTTGAGTGGAAGCTGAGAGGTTGAATGCAAGCTCTGCCAAGATTTGAGAAGTTACAAGCTAATGCTGGTACTGCATGTTTTCTTAATGATTGAGGAATCAATCATTTTTGTGCATGGAGCTCCTAGCACACAGACAGTGTAAGCTAACAGTGTATTACAAAGTCAGGGAAGTGATTAAAAAATGATTTGCTATTGGTATTTTGACTGAAGAAGTAGAGGGGGAAAAAAAGAAGTCTTAAGACATGTTTTCACTGGAGCATTCTTTGTCAAAAGTCTTCCTTACTTGAACTCCAGAAGATGTCTGGCCAAGTTCTGCCTATGATTCTCTCTGATTTTTATTTCTGAGTGAGACTGAGATGCTGATTTCAACTGTACTACCTACCTGCATCCTGAACATGTTTGTGTTACATCTGTGTGTCTCTTGGACATCTGAAAAAACCTACCTGGACACACAATTGCCTCTGTAAAATCTCTTTGTCTCCATGGACTTTCATGCATGTACCCATGTGGTTGTTCAAGTAGCTCTCAAAAACTCTTGCTCATAAAGGAAGCAAGACATTTAATGTTGAATAATCACCAGTCTGACTCTTAATATGAAGTAAATTTAGGCCAAAACCTAGTTTTTTAAAGCAGTTGAAACTTTGTCCAGATCTTGAGTAAGACTTGAAGACAGTTTTGCCATATCTTTTAGCAGTAACAAACATAAAATGTAACAGGAAACTGCAGATGGGACTGTTTGTTATCCTTGTGGAAAAGGGGGGGGAAAAAGGAAAATAAAATCCCTCAGGATTTTGGAAGAAAGGAACATCTGTGAGGCAAGGAAATAAAAAACTACTTCCAAAAAAGACATCCAGAAACTGAAATCTTCTTGGAGGCCTTTAGGGCTGTGCCTGGCCTCCCATGACCACTTTGGGAATCTCGCTGTTGCTTTAACACGAATGGCTGTGGCCAGTTTGGAGGAAGAGATGTGGGACTCTTTTTTCCTGCCCTTTAATCTGGTGAATCCATAGCTCTGTTGCTTGCAGGTTTCCTGAAGCCATCACTCCCATTTTCATCAGGTCACCAGAGGGACCCCGCTAGGCTGGCTTAAAGGTGACGGCTTTGGCCCTGGGAGTGGAAAGATGGATGAAATTAAGACAAAGAAAACTCATTCCCTCCTTCCACGGCCCACATGGCCAGATGACACGATGTGCAACTCGCAGGGTATCGCCACTCAGACACAGCCAGGTGCCTCTGGCTAAGCTGGGATGTCTCACCTCAGGGATGCTCCCTGGTGGTCAGGGCTGCTCGGTTCGAACGGCAGAAGCATGGTGTGGGCTGATGGCCTTTGCCAGCGCTGCAGAGCTCGGAGCAGAGCCTGACCTGGGCTCCATTCACAACAACTTCACAACTGTATTTTTTGATGCAGAGTCTGTCCTGAGCCACGCTTGTCCGAGCAGCATTAGAGCAGTCAGCTTGAGATGT
This sequence comes from Mohoua ochrocephala, assembly GCA_013398855.1. NCBI lineage: Eukaryota > Metazoa > Chordata > Aves > Passeriformes > Acanthizidae > Mohoua > Mohoua ochrocephala. The sequence continues at coordinate 11,951 of VZTA01023756.1, read as the reverse complement.
CAAAACAGCTGTATTTCTAAGAAAAAGGAATTAATTTTTTTGCCGGACTTAGGGGACAATTCCATTTTTATGCTGCTGATGGAGTACCAGAGTTGCCTTTTGGTGTGCTTTATTCACAAGGTGGTCTGGATACAATTTTTTTTTTCTTCAAAGTGTTTTTTTTAAACTGCATTGCTTGTAGTTTTGATGAAGTTGTTCCTCCTCCAGGCTATACATCAGTGCCTCACTATGCACCAGTTACTCCCTTAATTTACAAGCTGTGGTAGTCATTGTGCTTTACTATGTTTTCAATTTATTTATCTGGGAAAGATGCACTCAAGAGTCCGTGTTTTCCCTTCCTCAATCCTCACTAAGATCCTGCTTTTTGTAAAGGTTGTAACCTGAGTATAAAGCAGCCAAAGTGAGATGACAAATTTTTCAAAGCACTGGTCTTCCAACAAAAATTCACCTAGAAAAGGGACTGAAGGAGTGACATGACACACCCTGCTGACACCCTTTTGCAGGTAGCACTCTTGCAGGAACATTCCATGTTAAACTTCACGTTGTCTGATCTGCTTTCGCTGTGTGATTTTTACAGAATTTGACAGTCTCCATCTAACTGGTTTTGGATGTGTCTTACCTCCTTTCATACGGATCACACAGAAGCGTTTTAACTTCACATTAAACTCCTCACAGCTCTGTTATAAAATGGACATAATTTCTAATGAAGACCCACTATTGCCTGTTCTAAGACCAAAACTAGGTTTCAAATTACTTTGTGAGATCTACTGTTTAGTTGTTAGTGCTAACCCAAACCTTGTCTCCTTCTGAACTTTCCACTGGCTGAATAATTCTGGCTGATTTTTAAAAAAGTTTTTAGGGGCTTTCTTTGTGCCCAAGGAGAGCAGCATTTCTCTGTGGAGCTGGAGACCCGTGTCAGGACTCCTCATTCCCATTCCAGGAGCACAATGTGCCCTTTGAAGTGCACTTACTCAGCAGCACACAAGGTAGAGCTGACCGACCTCTTATTTTGTGCATAGGTAATTTATGCACTGCCTCTGGGAGCACACAAACGACAGGACTTACATGTGTGAACCCTATTTGTGCATGAAATCAAGTGTAAATTTAGAGCAGATGGGATTTTGACTCATTCATGATAGAATTTATGGCCAAGATTAAAAAAAAAAAAAAAAGGAGAAAAAAAAAAAAGCCTGAAGTTAGTTTCCAAAATGTGTTCTTAGGTACCCAAGGACCTGTTTTAGAAAAGTGAGGCGCTTCTCTGAAATTAAACAGCATATATGGGGTGTATATGAATATATACATATACATACATACAGACATACAGACATATATGTGTGTATGTGTATATATATGTGTATATATATATATACTGGGTGTATACAGGGCATATACCTGGTGATTAGTAGTTCTTGAAAAACAGGCTGCTTGATTTTGTGCCTAACGGAGTGGATTTCTTTAAAAGATGGACTAAGCTGCCATCTAATACGAACCATTCAGTTTTATCATCTTATCAGTGAGCTGCTGCTGCTGATGTGAGTGGAGGGATCAGCTGTAGGCAGAGATGGGCACAGACACTCATCCAAAGGGTGGAAATGGTGGGGAGAGAGTTGCCACTGCCAAACTCCTCTTGTTCTGACACAGAACAGTTCCAGAGTATTCATGCACATAATACATACATACACGCACACACACATAAGTGCATCCTCTCTACACTCAAAATCAGAGAGGCAAACTGGTCAGTCTTTAAAGCTGTGTCTGCCCCAACCTAGATCAGTTCTTTTGTTGTACTCCCTTGTCAAGGCCTTGGACAAACTTTGGCATGTCTCACTGCTGATGGTGTGGTGCAGTATCTAATGCACCGCATTACACCGCTCTGTAAAAGGTGTTAACCACCCTTAACTGGTGCAGCTCCCCAGCAAAGGCTCCTCATGGCTGCAAGTTTGTCCTTTTTTAAAAATTTCCTTCAATTTATTTGGTGACTGCCTCTGTAAGCTTTGGACACAAGTATTGTTGTAAGCAATATATGTACACAGTGTATATTCCCAAAGCCAATGTTTAGAAAGCATGAGGAGTTTTTAACTTCCCCACTCTTCTCTTTTGTCTTCTGATTCCTCCTCTGTCTTTCCCATCTGTTCACAACTGGGCAAGGTTCTGGGCTGTTGACTTTCCTTGATGGGCTCTAGTGCCTTTAGCTGTCCTCCAGGACCTGCTCACAAGCAGTGATGCAGCTGGCTGAGAGAGCTTTGTGAATCTCATTCCTCCTAAATAGTTTATGATTTCCCTCAAGCCTGTGGAAATTCTTCTCGGGAGAGACAGCTTCATGGCATGCTGGGATGTCCATCCTCTGAGGGAACCCTGTCATGGTTATTGATGATCCTTTATTTTAAAAAATCCATCATAAGGGTGGAAAAAAGATCTACTGGAATGAGGCAGTCCCTCTTGTTTTGCTGACTCAAGAACATTTGGTATGTATAAATTTAAATTGGTACATAATGAAGTCTTCATAACAGTGCTGTGTGAACGTTGCTTGGTATCCCTAAAGGCCGGTTTTCCCTTTGAGTTCCAATCCGTCCGTCTTTTTGTTTGACTGTGGCCTCTCTATCAGCAACCAAGAAGATTTTCTGCTGTTTTGAAACACAACCACATGTCTTAAAAACAAGCAGGCTTCTTTTTTGCAGCATATAACGTGAGTCCTTGTTGGAGTGAGTAGTCACGAATGTGAGCAGAGGGTTCAAAAGGTTATGGATAGCGTAAAATACTAAGGGAAAAACACGGTAATACCTTTTTTTTTTTAGTCCATCCTTTTTGTAATCCCAACTAACTAAGGCCGTTTGAAAATCCCAGCCTGAAGGATTCATAGCCATGAAGCTCTAGACATAAATATCCAGAGTGCAATTGTGTTATCTCTGCTGCTCCCTCCCTCTGTGTGTAACACCAATTTGTTACATCTTGTATTAAATTACAGCAAGTGCTTTGAGCCAAGGCTGCGGGCTACCACGCACTGCTCTAGAAGAATTTTTTGCTTGAACAAAAGTACTACTGGCCCTGATATCACTGCTAGGAATATTTTGGAAGGAGACCAGTCGCCACAAAGGACGCCCTTCCCAGAACTGACGTGTGGTTTGTACCTTTCCCCCGAGCCCTCGGTTGACTCAGCGGTGTAAACGGTGCAGTTTCGTGCCGTGGCTGCTGAGGCTGCTTCACGTTCTCCTCGCTCGCTGGGTGCGGTGCTTAACCGAACCCCACCGTACAGAGGAGAAATCCGTGGGAGCTGGGCTGCTGCACTCACCACAGACGTGCAGGGAAGGCACAGCCTGCCCACCACATGGCCTTGGCAGGAGCACCCCGGGGTGTGCCAGCTCCTGGTGACAGTGAGGAAGGGAAAGGTGGTGATGGGATCCCCTTCTCCTTTGCTGGCTAAACGCAAGGATATCTTCCCAGTTTGGGCGTTCGTTAGGGTAGGTCTGGGGCTTCGGCAAGGGCAAAGTGTGAGTCCTCCTGCTGTGCCTTGTCTCCCGCAGCATGGCCGGCGCTCACGGCTCCCCACATCTGTCCCTGGGTGTCAGGAGCCAGAAGGCCTTTGGCGCCAGTGTGACTGACACCCAGCTCAGCGCTGTCGGGGAGAGATAAGGGCGAAAGTACGCATGGCAGAGTTCCCCAGTAGTCTGTGGCTTGGGTGCAGCCATCTGCATAAGCCAGGCTCTTCTTTTTCAAACTACGAAAAAAATTTCTAGCGTAATCCCAAGCCTTGTTGCCACTTGGCTGTGGCTGCTCTGGCAGCCGTTGGCGGAGGGAAGTCCGGTGCGACGCCTTGCAGAGAGGGCAGAGTGGCTGACTCTGCAGACACCTGCCTCTGTAGGTTGGAGGATTGAGCCTGAAGGGAAAAAAATAGGCTGAACTTGCTGACCACTGCCTGGTTTCAGCTGGTGTGCTCAGATGGCTCGAGGCTATTGCAAAGAGCTGTAAATGGCTTCTTTTCCTTCTCCCTTTTCTTCCAGATAACATCCGCAACAGCACTCAGAGATTCAGACATCATAGGCCAAAAGCAGTGGTGTAAAAATGTCCTGAAACTTAACCATGAGTTCTGGCTCTCCTTTGCCATCCGGCTTGGGAGTAGCTTTGATGTTTCATTGCTGCTCTTCGCCGTTGCAAGGGACGCAGTTTTGTTTTGATTTACTCATGAAGCCCAGGTTCTCAGGTAGAAAAATCAAGTGACTCCAAGAGCCGGAGCATTACAGAAAGCACGAAGTAGTAGTGAAACGTATGATAAAATTGCAGGTTCAGGAAGTCTCACAGAGTCTCAGCCCATGACAGAGTTTGACTTCAAAACCGAATAAATGACAAAGGCTGCATTACCTAATGCAGATGAGAAAGAGCAATAAAATGGTGAGCAATTTCTGTTCCTTTGTTACTGACAGAGTCCCACAGCAATTTCCGGGACTGTAAAAACATCCTAATAAATTTCCAGTGTTTCCTCAAGTTGAATGAATCACAGAAATGCTGCTAGCCTTGAATAGGTTTAGCATTCACATCCACTGCTCAATGGAAAACTCAGCTGAATCACGGTGCAGCTAGAAACAGGTTGTAAATCATGGCTATGGGCCATGCAGTATGGAGGGCTGTTTAACAACATAACCTACCATAAGATTCCTTCAAGATGGAAGCAAAGACCTCTTTCACAATGGAAAGCGAATGGGTAGACAGAAGGAAAGACATCACCCTCTGACTGGACATGCAGCTCAAGTGAGAGAAGTTCAGGAAATCCTTAATGGGACAAGAAATAACCCTGGGGAATCAGCAGGTGTTTCTGTTGCTCCTCATTGAATTTAGAAGCAAAATAGTGCCGTGCACAGGAAGCACATTTGTCTCGCCATCAGCTCTCCTGTAGGACTGCAGTTCACCTCTACCCCCTGTTGTCCAGTTCCTTGCTGGAAGAAGCTGAGCTTGAAAATGCTCTTGCTGCCTTAAATGCTTGAAAATATTTGCCCTAACTGCTGTGGTATAAACCAGGGGGACTGTAGAACAAATACAATTGTGCTGGTGTCGCTGGGATGCTTAGGAGGTCTAATTTGGGTTGGAGTATTTGAGCCCAACTTTGGAGACTCCTCAGGAGAGTTGTCCTTTTTGTGTAGACGGTAAGAAGAAGGAGATAAATGTTTTTTGGCAGAACGTCATGTCTTTCCAGTGTTTCCTTTCAGATGCTCTAACGACGCTGGGTGGACCTTGGGAGAAGCGGTAGGTTGAGCCTTTTGCTGTTTCAGCTAAAATGGGACAATTGTGGGACACAAGATTCCTGAGGGTGATGGGAACTGGTGGAGGAAGTCCTTTGCTGGGTAAGAGGCAGCCCTTTCCTCTGAGGCCAAAGAGGGAGCACAAGCTACGAGGCAGGAAGCAGCACCAGTGGTCGCCAGCTTTCCTGAGAGACCTGTCAGGCCCAGGTCAAGGCAGGGGGACCCGGAGGAGGAGAAGTGTATTGGCTGCTACGGGAGGATCCAGCAGAAAAACACAGGAGGGGGGGATCATAGGTGGGGATCCCAGCTTGTATGAAGGAGGGTATGGTCCCAGAGGATTGGCTGGGAGCAGATGGTTTGGCATGGTGAAGGCTTTCAGGAAAGAGTCTGGCATAGCTGCTAGATAGAAAGGGAAGGCTGCAAGAGCAGCAGCGCGCAGGAAACCTGCTAAAAATGCTCTAATCCAGAAGCGCTTTCGAAGAACCGGGATAAAAAGAAGTGTCCCAGGTATTGGGAGGGGTGAGCGCGTGTGTCAGCGCAGCCTGCCCTCCCCGTCTGCCCATCTCCCGAGCACTCCCCACTAGGTGCCAGTATAGGAGCACACCACTGCACGTACGCCTCGAGGAGGGAGAAAAAGGCATGGTCAAGACTTTTCAAATGTACATGAGCTTGAAAATGTGTTTTCAAATGGACATGTGTTTGTAGTGTTCTCAGTTTATACTTAATTCTGAATACACAACGTGCACGGGGTCACCAGTAGTGTCTAAAGCAGTCCCCAGGGGCAATATTGCTCATTAAAACCTTGGATGGAGCAGGACAGGGGGTACCCAGCTGCTGTAGCCTTTGGGTGGTCCCCACTGCCCCTGGGCAATGTGAGCCCTAAATGGGTTGACATGGACAGAGCCTGTCCACTTCCATCCAGCTGGAAAACAGCCCCATCACCTGCTGCTGGAAGAATATTTAATTGTCAAATCAAGTGTTTTATCAGAAAACAACAGACAGGTTTGGGATCCCTTTTTTTTCTTAATCCGCCTGGCAACACGCATAACTAAACTCCTACTGAGTATAAATAATTTTATGAACTGCTTTTGCACTTCACTGTAGATGCATTTGCAGTAGAAAGCAAGATGACACTTGAGGTGGAGGATGCCTGGTGGGTGCCTGACCGAGCCTCAGAACTGAGCCACAAGATCACAAACCACATTGCCAGTACATTTCGAGTCTTTCTGGAAGAAAAGTGTTGCTCCGTAACCCGCAGACCACCTCTGCCTGCCCTCTGCACTGCAGATTTAGTTACAAAATATAGTGAATAAGCAGTGAATAAAGCAATGAGCAGGACATTTCTCTGTTACAGACCGCTATGGGAACAAACAGTTTGTCGAAGCTCTGATGCCTGTCAAGTCTTAAATCTTTCTGAAAAGAGGTTAAGTTGCTTTGGTTTCTCTGTTAGCCGTGCCAAAATAAATAGAATGTGCTCAACTGAAGAAAACAAATACTTGAAAATAATGAAAAATCAATAGTGCCCTTGTTATTTGGTAGCAGGTATACAGATCTAATCTGACAGGCTGTATGGAAAGTGCAAACTGAATGCTCGCACACATGTATTAGTAATGTCAAGATGAAATGTTAGCTTAAATCTTATCAATTCGGTTTATAGGACAGGGAGGAATTACTGAAGTAATTTTACCTGAGCACCCCCCACGCACCACCCCGTTTTGGAAAGGGGAGCTCTCAATAGAGCGTGTATTTGTGTGTGTTTAAAAGCGTTCAGGTTTCAGGTACCCTTCTTCATTGCCGTGAAGCTTTTAGTATTGCCTCAACCTGTCAGCTTCTGCAGGCGGGAAGAAATACTAACAGCAAACCTATTTTCACGGAGAAATTTAAAGGAGTCTTTCATTCTTGGCCTGATAGCATTATTCCCATGGGCAGGAGACAAAGAAATATACAGCTAAGGAACAATTTCACATAAAAATTACATCCCTTCGTCCAAAAGCCCTGCTATGTGTCACGCTGTTATGGAGCACACGCAGGAACTGCCTCTGCCCTTTTGTACAGAGCTGGCCTTTAGGCTCCATGCAGTCTGCGTCCACCGGCCCCACTCATCTGAGAGAATGATGGATTTAAAGAGATTCCAAGCTTTCCTTTCCCAAATGTGTGTGTTTCTAGTCCTTTTCCATGGCAAATGGAAATATCTCAGGAATGGCAATTTTTTTTCTTTTGCTGGAATTAAAAACAAACAAACAAACTAACAAAGGAGCAGAGCAAAATACAGTCCTCCACGGCTACAGCATGGGCAAGGAAGGATGTAGTGACAGAAGAAAGGAGATAAGGCTTTGGTAAGTCTGATCTGCCACAGAGCAGCCCAGGAATCCTCCAGCAGTGGTCAGTACAACCTGGTTTGGGGGAAAGTACGAGATGAACACAGTTTCACTGTTCCACTGCTCAAACTAAGGAAATGGGTTGCAAGACTGCAAATATTCAAAGAAAAATCTGTCCTATTATTTTTGGAGCATCCTCCTCTGTGACACGTGTAAGTCATCAGAACAGAATTAATCCAGTGATGATTATTTTCAGCAATGAAAAAAAGCCACCAGGAGGTTTGGTTTGGGAGGAGTCACAGGGAGGGACAGGACCTTATTTTTGAGAATGTAAGCTGTGTCATGCACTCTCCTCTAGCAGTCATGGCAGAGACGGGGTTGCCACCTGGGAAGAGGTTGTGCAGTATGGTGTGCCGAGGAAAACAGAGACAGAGAGACCTGAATTTGTCATCTCCATTTACAAGATGCTCCTCTGAGTTGTCCAACATGAGCCAGCGGACCTTGTGTTTTCTCTGCGGGATGCAGAGCTGCTGAGGGTCTGAGTGCTGCTGAGGGTATTTCTGGTGAGCAGCTGAGCTCTCCCAAGGTCTCTCTGTTATGGAGGGAGTGTGGAAATGGGGCTGCACCATCCCTTGGCTTTGGGGAGGATAGCCCTTTTCCTGTGCCTCTTGGGAAAGGGTGACTCAGGCCCATCAGTGCTTTGATCAGCTCGGAGCCAGCATCAGCAAAACTTCAGAGAGCCCTGGATTACCTGAGAAGGTGCAGATAACAGGCATGCACATTGCTTAACTGCAGGCACTCATTTGGTGACTAATTTGGGAGAACTATTGTCCTTGATTAAGGAGGGCTTTTCTTCTAAGGTTCCCTATCTCATCATGTCAGTGATTTAAATTATATGGATGCTTTCTCTCTTGAGTACTCAAGGACCATAAAGAGTGTCACCATCACAGTTATCTCCTCTTCTAGATCTCCACCGAAGTGAGGGCTTACAGGGCATACTTCCCATTTTGTAAACAGCACAGGAAATTTTCTGAACATTTTGTATCCAGGCTTACCTGATTTGGAGCCCTTTCTCTTTGTTTCGGAGAGGCTTAGCAAACTATTATTCTTACTTGCAGCAATTATTTCCCAATAGAGAACTGCTTTGAGTGCCAGGGAGTCATCCTGTTTGCAAAGAGGATGACTAGGTTATTGGAGGTTATTGAACTCTCCAGCCTCACTTCGTGGAAACAAGAAGTGCTGTGGGTGCAGCTCACCTACAACTGCTGCTGATGCACAGAAGCACCTGAGGGAGATGTGAATATTAACACTACCATATCCATTGCAGTTTGTAGTGAATAGCACTGCCTTGGCCACCTTCTCCATCTCCTCTGGTGCTGCCTGCCTGCCTTCCTTGGGAACATGCTTGGCTCTTTGTGGCTGACTAGATTCTGCACTCCTGGAGTGGGCCAGGCACAGGCTGTCCCTCTAATCCACTCTTGGGAAATGGCATTACCTTTAGTGTGTGTGTGTGTGAGCACTCGACCCTGGAATTTTCATAGACTAGAAAATGGGTTAAATCAATTAGAGCAACACAAACTGCAATTGGTTTTGCATGAATCTATTTGCAAGATAAGAATTATCTTCACTCCTCCCCTGTGAACAATAACTGACAACATTACACTCCTTCCCAAATGCTGTTTGATAGGTTAATGGGCCCATATTGAGAGCATATAATTGCAGCAGTTTTGGTTCAAGAGCTGATGTGATGGATTACATCCCTCTTGGTGCTTGGGGTTGGGATACAATACAGAGAGGCTGCCTGGACCCTCTGGTGCCAGAGGGCTTAACACGGTATTGACAGGGCTGTGCATATTAAATCCAGATCGACCTTCCGAATGAGCGCAGGCACATCTGAACTTACATCGCTGGAACTCTCCTTCCATAGTCTTAAAGGAGTTATTTTTAGTAAAGGTTGTGGAAAAAAAAAGAAAGAAAAAGGCTCATACCCTTACTTACTGCTGAGATATGAGCTGAAGGAAACTCTCCTGTCAGATCTGTTTCTTACATGTTACAAGAACAGCAAAACAGAAAAGTTCAGCAGGGTATTATTTTATTTTTCTTTTTTTTTTTAAAAAAAATTCTTTTAAATTTATGGGATCTGACAAACCAGTCTGGAGGGTGCCAAGTCCAGAGGAGTCTAGAGGTATCCTTCGACATTGGGTGATAGCTGCTGATTAGTTTTGGCAGGAATGGTTTCCTGATGCTCTGCAAATGAAAATTAACAAACTCTGGGGCTTCTTGGAAAAAATAATGCAGCAGTGTTTCTTGCTGTAGAGGTCCACGCCGGGGAGTGCCGCTCTCCTAGACTCAGCTTGGGTAGCTCCACTGGGAAATACCACACTCACTGACTCTTTCCTTTGGAATGAGTCAGGATCTTCCCAGAGCCAGGTACGAAGCAAGGTGGGGTGGGTAATACTTCTTCTACTTGCACAGCTGCCAATTTCGAAAGAATTTTTATTTTTTCTTTTCAGTATTTGTAAAATGGGATTTTTAAATGCACTGTAAAGGTAAAAGCAATTGAAAGCACATAAATAAGAGAGTACCTAAGACAGTCTTTCATCTTGCAAGCCCACACGGAGCACTTTTGTCATTTAAGAGGCCTGATACCACATCCTACTCCTCCTGGTACAAAGTTCCCCAAATCTGTCAGCAAATCTTTCATTCCTGTCTGACTTCTTCCTATATGGCCCTTCACAAACACACTGGAGAGTTCGATGCAAGTAACTTTTAAATAACTAATTAATTATCAACTTTTTGGGAAAAGGCTGCCTTGCTTTCCATGTTGGAGCCCCGCTCCAGAATCTTGCAGTAGCTCTACTGTGTGTTATTGTATTTTGATTCCCTTATGTAAAGGGAATTATTTTGGAGTTTTGCAGTAGGTGTTCAGTGATATTCTCTCATTTTATGAGTTCACCATGAAACTTGGTTTCCCTGTCGTTTTGTGTCGAAGAGATTCCTGTTGGAACCAAGTAAATTTTCTAATGACACCCTTCCCTACCCTTTCCTATTGAAGTAAAGTCTTGATTCGGATAGCCTGATATGTTTCTCAAACTTGTGTCCACTGCAGTAACTTTTCTTGTCAAGAGCATGTACAGCTCACGTCTTCCTTAAGGTCCTCTCTAGGAGCTGACAGAAACAGGGTCAAGACTTCAAGAAACTTGGTGCAGTTAAGATTTTTGGAATAGAGTTCTATCCTTCACCCCAGTCCAGTTCCCCTGACTCTTGGTGGTTTCGGGACAGGAAGTTGTGTCTTGACACATCTTCAAGGCCTCCTTGTATTCCATGCCAGAAGACCAAAATTCAGGACTTCAGAATTATTCGTTAAATTAAATTGGTGTTTTTCAGTTACGTCTAATGTGCAAAATTAGTAAGTGTTGAGGTGGAAAATGTGCTGGGGCCTTGCAGTGTGCTAGCCCAAACCATGATACTGTTCATGATTCATGATTTTGCTGTATCAAATACACAGGAGAGTTTTAGGAGAAAAGAAAGGTTAATTTCAGGAAAGGGAAAACACTGAAACCAGTTGTTTCTGGGTTCAAAACCCCAAATTGTCAACAATGCCCTTGAAAATTTATTTTCAGAAGCTGTGAATCAGTTTTCCATTTGAAACATATAGTAAATAGTACAAGATGATCTCTCCTCCTTGCCTGAATTTCCTTTAATGTGGGTTGTTTAAAATCCCTGTTCACCTAGTGAGACTTCCCAGCTTACAAAATCCTGGAGAATACATACCAGAGGGAGCCATGCCACTTGTTGCTCTGTAGCATTTCTGTGAGCAGTCAAAAGTAGGAAATTCTGAAAATGTTTGTGTAAAGTTTTATTTCAGTTCTGCGTGGTCCTTCTCCATCCAGACCCTTTGACACTAACACGTTTCTCTGCTCTCTAACCTGTTCTGCTGCTGCTTGCAATCTCCAAAGTGAAACTTGATAAAATGACATCTGCAGCAGCTATGTCAGGTGTCTGAAGCAGGATAGTGCAAGGGTTTGTTTGGCTTTTTGCACTGGCATTGAGGGATGCAAGCCCTCTTTGGAGGACATGGGAAATGGTCCTCTGCAATGGAGAGCCCTTGATCTTGCTCAGGTGCAATAAGATAATCTTACTTTCTGTTTTGCTCGAAGAAATAAAATTCTCCTTTTTTACTTATAGCCAGAAATAGGCAATAATGGTTCTTACTGTTCAGGCTTAATGGTTCACATCTGCACACTGCAGGTGCTTGAGTCTGATGTATGAACAGCACTCTCTTTAACATGACCTTGGATGTCTTCTCACCTTGTGGAGTAGGACATGTGAGGCTATTTTCATGGATGAAGCACTATCTTTTAAATAACTAATTAAAAATCAACTTTTTGGGAAAAGGCTG
>VZTA01023755.1:91249-110369 GCA_013398855.1 Mohoua ochrocephala | reverse complement strand
CCTCAACCTTCAAAGGTTGTTTTTCCCCAAATTACTCTTATTTCTGTCATCTGCAAAACAGAATTGTCCGTTTAGGGGTACAAATCCCTATTTCCTGTCACTCTTCTAGAAATTTGCAAATAATAGTGTTTATTTTGGAACTAATTTACTGGTAGGTATCCAATTTTAGTTGTGCTGTGTAGAATTAATGTTCTTTTTGCATATGATCTGTTGAATAATGTGGTGTTTTGTCTTTAGCCCTGTTGAGGACAAAGATACAAAGACAGTCGCAAAAGATGAGAAAGGTGGGTTTATGTTTGGGGTTTTTTGGGGTTTTTTATGTACAAAGGACCGGGGGTAAAAGGAGGACTGTTAATTCAGTGAACCCTCAAAGCAGTTGTAACACATCCCTTCAAAAGATAACTTTAAAATTTCAGTTACTTGTAACTTCTACAACCTTATTAACCAACAAAGTTGCAGGGTTTTTTTTTTTAAATAGGAAGCTTTTTTTGTGAATTAGTATTTGATACTTTGTAGTTCTCCTAAAAGTGATTGAAGTGCAGGAAGAAAATCGGTAGCTGCAAACTCATTGAGGCTGTTCAAATGCACAGTAACTGTGCGTCTCAGAAGTTCATTTTTGCAGGCTACAGTGTGTACTGATTTTAAGAATGAACAGAAGAGGTAGAAGTAAAATTGCGGTGAAAGAGTTTAATGAAAGAAAAATGTGGGGGGTTTAGGACTCTTAATTTTGCACTGTTGCATTCGTGTTTTGTGTGGTCTTTTATGTTTGGCTTTTTTGTCCTGTAGGCCGTGTGGGGAGTGGTTCTGGCAGAAATTTGTGGGTTAGTGGACTTTCCTCCTCTACTAGAGCTACAGATTTGAAGAATCTTTTCAGCAAGTATGGAAAGGTATGTAGTGGATATGTAAATTCTATCAGTTTAAGTGGCTGACCTTAAATTTAGCTCTTATTTTCCCTAATGAGTAACGGGGTAGGCTGAGTACTTAACTTTGTGTTCTTTGGAAACTCTGTATCTGAAAGTAGCACAAGTCAATAAAAAAGATTGAAAAGGAGGGGTGGGAGCAGAGATCCAGTTTGCAGAGAATATCTCTGCAGATACCTGTGAAAATGAGGCAGTTCTTGACAGGAGAGACTGATAGATCATCATGTAGTGGTCTAGCAATAGTTAATGCTGTTTTAAACTGTTCCATTTCAAGGGGTATTCCTTGGAGAAATGCAGTCTTTGAGGGCAGGCTTCCATTTGTTTTGCAGTGCCTGCTAGATACGAGAGCAGAAGTTGTGGAAGGGAACTGTTTGCGTGACCATCTCCCCTTCTGCCAAATACATTTCTGAATGTAATAGTAAATGTTTATGTCACTAAGTTCCTCTGGCTGTCAGAGGTTGTCATATGTGGATACAGATGTCCTGTAAGGAAAGAGAAAGTGGTGGGAGTTTTGGTTATTCAGTTTTATTTTGGTTTTTACAATCCCACTCTCCCTTCTCTGTATATATCTTCCTTAAGCTGCTGACCTGCTCAGCAACTTGAATTTTCTGAGCTGCATTATTGAAGATGTCCCTGCTTGTGATAGGGGATTGATTGAATTAAATGGCTTTTAAAGGTCCCTTCCCATCCAAACCGTTGTAAGAAATGGTGATTAAGTTAGAATTTATTTAGTGACAGACCTGCAAACACAGAATACCTTTTATTTTTTCTTCCCAAAGGTGGTTGGTGCAAAAGTGGTGACAAATGCTCGCAGTCCTGGTGCTCGCTGCTATGGCTTTGTGACAATGTCAACATCTGAGGAGGCCACCAAGTGTATTAATCACCTCCACAGAACAGAGCTGCATGGTAAAATGATTTCTGTGGAAAAGGTAAGTGGCAGCTATTTCATGGCAGTGTAATGACAATAAAAGCATGCCATTTTAATCTCTGTCTCTGACTGTGTAATTATTTCTGTCTGAATTTCTAGGCAAAAAATGAACCAGCAGGAAAAAAGCCTTCAGACAAAAAGGAAGGTGAAACGAGGAAGGAAAAAGACAGGCACCATTCTGCAGAGTCCAAATCTGAGAAGTAAAGTGTTGTTTTGTATTTTTTTTTTGTATTTAAAGACCACTCATTTGAAATACAGCCAAGTGACCGAGTTGAACACTGACTGTAATAAATCTTCATTTAATGTTTCATCCTGCATTTGAAATAGGAGTAATGCTTGAAAACTTGAAATTGATGTTTTACAATAGTAAGGGCATCTTAACTGGGCCTCTGTTCAGAAATACAGAGCTCTTTAGTGTTAATATAAAAACCTGTTTGTTACATCAGGAGATACTAAATCAAATTGTTTCTGGATAAACCATTATTTTTACCAGTCATTTGTCCTCTGATCTGACTCTGTCTTGGACTCTTAATTGACAAATGTTTCTAGGATTTAGTCTGTCTGTTTGATAGACTGACTGTGTGGTTAGTGAGTGATACTTCCAACATTTGTTTTTCAAGTGGTTTGTTGTTTTGAAAGAGGCATTTTGCTTTGCTGCTTTTCGTAGGTCTGTTGGTATTAAGAAGGAGGAGAAGATGGACAAAAAAGATGATGCTAAGAAATCAGAAAAAGATGAAAAAGAAGGAAAAGAAAAGGATGAACAAAAGACTGGATCTTCTGATAGATCCAGGGCAAGCAAATCGGGTAATGCTGGTTGTCTTCCAGAAATGTTTTCAAGGATACTTGTATTTTATTAGATGTGATTGGTAATTCAGTAAAAAGAAGCTTGCTTAGTAAAACTGACACAAACATCAGAAAATACCTTGAAAATTTTGACTTAGATTTCTAATAACTTACAACAAAGTTTCCATAATTTTTATGGAACTGTCACCGAGTTTAGACCTGACACAGTGGTGTGTGGTCGTGTGTCCTTTTTTGGGCTTTTTTCTTAAAACTGTGGCAAAGGATGTATTTTGTGGACAGGAGAATTAAATTAAATTAAATTTGTGTTTTAGCTGTCATCCCTGCTAGAAAATACTGCTGGAATTTTGTGATAAATTTACTGCCCTCGTCCTCACCTTGGCCAAATCTTGGCAAGCTATTTCAGTCATAAATAAGTTCCATGAGTTATTAAAAACTTCATTAAAATAACTTTTTACTATTAGTAAAAAGTTATTAGATAACTATTCAGTATCTTCACTGTTTCAAATCTGGCAAGAATTGTTGAATGTCTTTTGTACCATTTATCTTTGGCTCTGTTTTGTTTCCTAGCGAGTCGAGGAACCGAAAGGACAGTGGTGATGGATAAATCTAAAGGAGAGCCAGTTATTAGTGTGAAAACCTCCACATCAAAAGAGAGGGTAAGTCCAACTTCCAGAGAAGCTTTTGTGTAAAAAAGAGGTGTCAAATAGATTGATGTGCTCAGAGTTGAAGGGTTTTTGGCCTTGCTTATTGGTACAGTTATCCTTTTATCACTTTCTGGAAAGCATCGGGGTGTTAATGATGGGGCAGAGGGGAAATGCTTCTGTTTCACCTTCTTAGTTTTTCACTGCTGACCTAGTGGAAGAAGTAGAGTTTCAATATGAAAGTGGAATTAGGATATGATGTGTTTTCCCGAGCTTGGAATGTTACTGGTGGTGTAAAAGCAGTGTGTTGTTTGAAATCAGTGCAAGTCAGGTTGTGTTCCCCCAGTATTTATATGTATTTATACTATTTAGAAATTCTAGCCAGATTTGGGGTACTTTTCCATGACCTACTTTCAGTGGAATTCCATCATTGTTTACCTCTGGGGAAGGCGTGGTGGCCTGTTTTGTTCAGGTTGGCATAAAATAGGCAATTGCTTGGGGATTTTCACTGGAAATGCACCGTGTTCATCAGCTCAGCATTGTTCTGATTCACCTCAGAGCACAAAAAGCCAGGACCGCAAATCGGAGAGCAAGGAAAAGCAGGATATTTTATCGTTTGATAAAATCAAGGAGCAGCGAGAACGGGAACGACAGAGGCAGAGGGAGAGAGAAATCAGGGAGACGGAGAGGCGCCGGTGAGTTCCCAGTTCCCTCTGACCTTTAAATGGCTTTTTTTACTCCCTTACCTGTTTTGTGTGTTGAACAGGCTGCAAAGAAGTGCTGTGCTGACCCTCCAACAGTGGTGTCTTAGATTGTATTCGTGCTAATTATTGCTAGAACAGACATAATGCCAAACGATGGAGGCTTTTACTGCTGAAATCAGTGTGCTCATGAGACTTCTGTAGGTGCTTTCAGGCTTTGTGTTCCACTTGATTGGATTTGAATTTCCTTGATTTTTCCCCAGAAGCTTGTAAATACTTTTTGTTTGTCAGATTTCTGTCTCGGGACATGCTGTGCTCTCTGAAAGCTTTTTCAGACCTGACTTAAGAGTAGATACAGCGTTACTTATGCAGAATTCTCACCTTTGCTTCCTTCATTTGTATGGAGTTTTTTATTTTCTCCTAAGCTGTTACTTACTTGGGAAGAAATCATTAACGTTTAAGCAGCTGGTGGGAGCAACCTAGAAACTTTTTCTTTAAAAAGAAGCAAAACCAAAACCAAACAAGAAACCCCCACCCAAAACAAAGCAGCAGTAAAGCTTGGAGTGAAGCTTCTCAATTAAAAACAAAGTATCTCTTTTAAATTAGAGAGAGAGAGAGACGAGATCGGGAGCAGCGCCTCGCAGCCATTCACGAGCGGGACGAGAGACAGAGGCTCCAGAGGGAGCGGGAACGGCTGGAATTCCAGAGGCAGCGCCTGGACAGAGAGCGCTTGGAGAGGGAGAGGTTGGAGAGGGAAAGGATGCACATAGAGCAGGAAAGGAGACGGGAACAGGAGCGAATCCAGAGGGAGAGGGAAGAGCTGCGGCGCCAGCAGGAGCAGCTGCGCTACGAGCAGGAGCGGAGATCTGCCATGAGGAGGCCTTATGATCCTGACAGCAGGTGAGGAGCGTGGCACTGGGGCACCAGACTCCTCAGCCACATCCCCCTTTGGGAGTTTCTGTGAATGGGGAGCACTCTTGATGAGGCAGTCATGGGAGCTCACAACTGAAGGACTCTTTACGTGCTGCTTTTAACACTCTAACAGCAATTTGAGGAGCAGCAAATGCCGTGCTGGTACACCTGTAAGCACTGTCCTGGTGCAGCAGGTCTACTCTTATTTCCCAAAGAGGAGTGACCAAGAGTAGTAACTCTGTGTATCAACTCTAGAGGGTAGTGAGAAAGATACTTATTCTCTTCTCAAGTCAGCACGTGCTGAAATTAAGCTGGTTTTGGTAAACCAAATTTTCTCTGAAACCGAAATGCAACTCCTGCTTAACACACGTAGATTTTTAATCATTGGGTTGGATGAGGTTTGGGAGAGCAGGAAAGAGGAGATGGTTCTGGGATTGCTGCTGATGGTGGCCGTGTGTGCAGGCGGGATGACCCGTACTGGCCCGAGGCGAAGCGGCTGGCGCTGGAGGACCGCTACCACTCGGACTTCAGCCGGCAGGATCGCTTCCACGACTTCGACCACAGGGACCGGGGCCGCTACCAGGATCACTGCCTGGACAGGTTGGCAAGGCACTGCCTCTTCTTCTTCTTCCTATGCCTTTAGGGAAATTTGGTGTCCTTTTGTGGCTTGAAGGGTGTCAGAAGAGTAAAAGAAATCGCTCTTGTGCATTTCTCATGTGTAATTCACACGTGCTTGCAATCCTTTGTTTCTGTGGGTTATGGACATACCAGAAAGAGGCTGCATAAAGATTATAAGCCAAGTCCTAATGTAGTCTGCCATGATGCTGATGGAGATACAACAGCTTCTCTCGAGGTGTATGGAAGTCTGCTTTATGAAGCCCTAAGATTTAGCTGTTTCCTTTTGCTTTAAAACTTTCCCTATTTTCATCTTTACAGCCTGGCTAACGCAGGTTTTTAGCGCCACAGAACGGAAAAATATTTTCTGCGTGGTGCCATTGAGACTTCTGTTTGCTCTCAAAGGATCTCTGGTGAAAACTGTACCGTTTGTTTTTGCTTGTTACTCATTTCTGACAATGGTAGGTTCACTTAGTATTCTCCCTTGGTGTCACTGAGTACCTGGCCATCCTCGGTGGTGCTTTTTTTACCCATATTACAGTGATAGATGTTACTTTGATCTCTTTTTGTGCTATGAAACAAGAACTCTTTCGAGTTACCTTGCCACTGAACATTAGCATCCAAATTTACAGCCTAGTGAAGATTAACTTCTCACGTGTTATTTCATGCAGACATTGGAATTATGGGGACTGTGTTGATTCAACTGAAACTTTTCTTTATTTGTTCCAGGAGGGACTGTACGAGGGGAATTCCAGATCGAGATGGGCAGGTGCGTTCCAGCCAAGTTACTGCTTTAGGAAAAAAGCCAAACAAGCTGACCCCAAAGCAGAAAGGACACGGTGTGCACACAGCCTGGTTCTTGAACACGATCACCACTGGGTTTCAGCTGAGATGGTCAAGCAGAACTAATTTTGTGTGCTAATGAGCATAAAGTAAATTACTGTGCTACCTGCTTGCTGGGGTGGGAGCCAGAGATACAGGCAAGGGGAGACCTCTGAGGGATGGGAGCATCTTTTCACACTGGTGTGTGGCAGTAAAAGCTTTCTGGTTGACCATCTTCGGTGTTAAGAGAGAGCTGCTGCACTTAGCTGGCAAAGGATGCCTTCTCTCACATTTATCTAAATAAAACAACCTGTGCCATAATGAAACAAGGCAATGTAAAAGGACAGGTGTGGAAATCAATGCCACAACGGGATTCAAAACCTTTCATTTCTGAAGAGAGGTAGGAGGTAGGCAGATATTCAATGTAAAAACTAAAAATCTGATGCCGAGAATGTAAACCTTTAAAAAACCTTACCAGACAAAAAAGACTTCTCCCACCAGTGGACAGCATGGAATCTGTGCCAATAAACAAAATAAATGCCTGGAGCAAACCATGCACAACAACAGAACCAGGAAAAAATAAAGACAGCTACAGTTGTGTCTCCTGACAGCTTATAGAAAGACAACATCCAAAAAGCCGAATTTTTGCAATCCTAGAAGAAAACTTGTGTTGGTTCTTACATGACTGGGTCCTGTTTGCCTTTCAGCACTACCCGGATGAGCGGCACGGGGGGCCTGACCGGCACTCCCGGGACAGCTGGGGCGGCTACGGCTCGGACAGAAGGATGAGTGAGGGAAGAGGGATACCCCCACAAACGCGGTTAGTGCCTGCCGCAGCAGGGGACTGATGGGGGGGTTCTTAACATTTCCTCAGTGAACCTTCGAAGGGTGACAGCAGAAGCAGCTTGACAAGTGTGAATCCTCTCTCCAGATCTTGGAGCGTCTATAACTCCCGCATGCCTTGGGAGAGGGAAGCTTTGTAGTGAGTAAAGAAGAGCTGCTCAGTTAGCTCAGCTCCTGGCTGTGGTTCGCTTGTAAATAACTTTGATTTCTACAGATGAGATTTACAGATGCCCCAGTAAGGCCTACACAAGTCTCATTCATGGCCATCAGGTTTTTAAGGAGATGGAGTGAAAGTCTCTGCAGTGGTGGGGGTAGAGAACTTAGACTCATCTGGAATCGTAGTGGTTTCTCTTTCACACCGTGTTCAAAGCTGGGCATATTCCAGCTGCATAGTGTTCAGTTCTGCCTAAATACACCAGACAGAGGAGTGGCAGCCAATGAATTGATCCATCCCAAAGTATTTCAGTCCATTGCAATATCCACGATGTTTGTTGTGTGGAGGATGCTGTTCAGCAAGTGTCTCTCTGGTTGTTTCTCTTTGACCACTTTTGATTGCAATGATTGGGGTGGCTACAGCTACAGCTTCATTAACCATTTAACACACTTTGGCATGGGGTATGGTGTTTGGCTTTACCCTGTGCTGCTAAGTGGGTAGGGGGACATACCTAGAAGATGTTCTTTTATTTTTTTAAGAGATGGACGTGACTGGGGAGATCATGGTCGAAAGTTAGAGGGGCATCAAGATCGTACATGGCAGGGAAATGTGGATGGAGGAGTGATGGGACGGGATCATGAGAGATGGCAAGGTACACTTGCTGCTTACCAGTGTGATCGTGGTTTTTTTCTGTGAATTACTGCTGCTGAACCTTCTAGTGGTAGTTAAATTATGAGAAAGCAAATGAAATTCTGGGAACAAAGTGACATTTTTGTTAGGGAAACACAAAAGCCTGTATTTTTCTTTTTTTTTTCCCCCTTTTTTTCTCTTTTTGAATTAGGTGGTGATAGAAGCATGCCTGGTCAGTCAGGACCAGGCCATGGGATGACTCGAGGAGGGACGTCAGGGTAAGAAGCTCTGTCAGAGTGCTTATAATGTTTTTATAATAATTGATTAATCCATATAAAAGAAGAAATCCCTGTGTCAATCCTGAAAAATACCTTCAGCTTCTCCTTAAGTCTGGATTGGCGAGGGGGGAAAAGCAACGCCAACAAATTAAAGAAACATCTTTCAGAGTCACAGCAGGATGAACTTCCCTGGGCCACCTCCAACTTGTCTGGCGTTGTTTTCAGGCGCGGAGGCTTCACCCCAGCTGGGAGCCAGAGCCAGATGCTGCAGAGCAGTGGGATCCCAGGTGTGTTTGCGGGCCAGGAGCGGACAAACAGACTGAGTGAGCCCCGCTTCAGCCGCCGCTACTGACGGCACTCGCTGTACATAGATGTATTTTTTTTAAATGCCAGATGAGACAGTGGTCGTGAGTTTTATTAACCCAGGGTCACCTTGAGTTTGTGATTCTAAAAAAAAAAAGCAAGACTGCTGCTGCACCGTAGCCAAATACTATGTCTACTTGGTTTGGGGTTTGTTGGTTTTGTTGGGGTTTTTTTTTTTTTGTTTGTAATGAACATGGTGTTGGTCAAACATCACTTTTAAGTTTCTGTAAGTGAAACATTCCATTTTTCAAAAATAATAAAAATCGGTTTATGGCTACTATTTTCTTGTTTCGAGAGTCTTTGGCAACCTCTTGAGTGGTTTAAAAGTCGGTAAAGAGACAATCTGCTTTTAGCACTCTGAGATTTGAAGAGATGTGATAGATCTGTGACATTGTGGATGTGGAGGGGCCTGGCAGGCTCTGCCTGTCTTTAATTATTTCCTTTGTGCCATTAAGTTAAACTATTCTTTCTGCATTTCCATTTTAGTTTTCTGTCATTATGGGAGTAGAAGGTAGAGGAAGAAAAAGGAGGAAGGAAGAAAGAAAAGATGGGAGAAAGGGGGAAGGAGAGAGAGGAGGAAGAAGAAGGAAGGAGGCCTGAAAAGTAGGATCTAGTTCAGTCTAGGGGTCAATGCTCACCTTGTTCACCTCCCTGGGATGCTGGTAGCCTGCTCTGCTCATCGCTTTGCATCTTCAACATAAAAACCCAAAAGCCAAACAGTAAAACACTCCCACAGTCAGAAGTCCCATGTCCTCCCCCCTCAGCAGCACCACAGACCTGGGGGCACAGGGAGGGCAGAAAGTGCCCCACATCCCCCTGAGCACTCTGAGCAGAGAGGGGATGCTGAGGGGAAGGGGAATGCAGGAGGCACCAAGAACAGGTGTCCCCTGGGGCCATGCTCACAGGTTTGGGGTGATGTCACAGTGGTGGAGCCCCTCGATCAGAAATTTTACTTCCTCCCTCTCTTCCCTATGGTCCAGTTTCATTTCTCCTGCCCACCTCTGGCTTCCTGTCCCCATGTTTTAATTCCTCCCTTTAAAACGTCTCTTTCTTACACATACTGAAAAATAATACTAATTTATATAGAACTTGATTTCCAAATAACCCTCTTCATCTCCTGCATTATACACAGGATTTTGGAAGGTAAGGAATTCTGAATACAGATATACAGGGCTTCAAAACACGAGTATAACTTTTGTGTGTGTGTGTATATATATATATATAAAATTAAACATAAAGGGCTTGAAAATGTAAGAAAATATGATCGGTAAGAAGGAAATAGAGGCAGCTCTGTGTGTTGAGAGGTTTTTTTCCCGTTTCTTCACAAAATCAGAGGTTTTGGATGGATTTAAATCGCTGCTGCTGCCGCCTGGCGGTGACGGTGAGGAACTGCAGGGTTCCGGGGAGCGCTGGTGTCGCCTGCTGGGTAAAGGTGGTACTGCAGGTCAGGAACAGGCGCGGGGACAGCGGGGACTCGCTGGTGTCCCATGGCACAGTGACACTGGGGACTCGATGGTGTCCCATGGCACAGTGACAGCAGGGACTCGCTGGTGTCCCCAGGCGCAGTGACACTGGGGACTCGCTGGTGTCCCCAGGCACAGTGACATTGGGGACTCTCTGGTGTCCCCAGGCACAGGGACAGCGGGGACTCGCTGGTGTCCCATGGCACAGTGACACTGGGGACTCGCTGGTGTCCCATGGCACAGTGACACTGGGGACTCGCTGGTGTCCCCAGGTGCAGTGACATTGAGGACTCGCTGGTGTCCCCAGGTGCAGTGACATTGAGGACTCGCTGGTGTCCCATGGCACAGGGACATCCCCCCAGGCCGAGGCTCGCACAGAAGGTGTGGAGTCTGCAGTGTGTGCAGGGGTGGGCTGGAGGTGGAAGATGCCACTGTCACGATGGCGGCTCTGGACAGAACTCAGAGTGTGCCACAGCTGGGATGGTGGCCATGGCCAGAACTTGGAGTGTGCCACACCAAAGGTGGTGGGCTTGGCCAGAAGTCAATTTTGGTCTCGCTCAAGAAGGCTTTGTGGGCTGGAAGTCGAAGTTGGCCACCTCCAGGATAGCAGGGCAGGCCGAAAGGCGTTGGTGCCACACGCAAGAGGGTGGACAGAGCCAAGTGTCACGGTGCCACACTCAAGATGGCAAGAGGAGACGATGGCTGTGTCATCCCAAACTCACAATAGCAGCTGTACCCAGGACCCCACGTGCCATCGAACACCCACGTGTCTCGGGGGCAGTTGAGAGGTGGCCCCCGGGAGTCCAAGGCCAGCCAGAGCCGTTGGTCCTGGCAGCTTTGTCTGAGAGAAATCCTCCAACGTTGGCAGTTTTGGGAGGTGGAATCCCCCTGTGGGCCACAGGCCTCTCAACTGGGCCCCAATCACGATTCCACCTCCTGAAGTTTCCTAGGTCCAAGGATTGTTCCCAGACAGGATCTGCGAGGACTGAGGGCCAGTTGTTGTTGTCAGGTATCACCTTTACTTCCCAGGGTTTCCCATCACACAGAGGACGCTCAGACATCCTCACAAAAAGGTGGAACTGTTTATTGTCATCAAGACAACAAGAGGACCCCACTGTGTCATCTACAGGTATAAAGCCTCAGAAGGATGGATATTCTCATGTATCCAAATAACTGATGGAAAAAATCATCATCATGACTCTGGCCGTGATTCTGAGTCATTCTGCTGTCCTGGAGCTTCACACATCCCAGGAGACCAGATGAACTTCAAATTTTGGCCAATATAAAAGTTTTCCTGCTGCCACCTTCCATCCCAACACCAACATTCCTGCCTTGCCATCGGAGCCCACGTGGTCACCCCTCTGCTGCCACGTTCCTCAGCAGAACACAGCAATGGTTTATCCACAGAATGCCCCAAAAGCTACCGAGGGATCCACCAAAAACCATCCAAACTCCTGGTGTGAGGCAGGAAGGAGTCCCAGGAGCTGGAAGTCACCAGTGGGGTTATTCCTTAAGGGATCCCAGCAGCATCCACAGGGACCCGAGCGCCATCCAGAACTCCCCAGCACAACAAGAGTTGGAGAACAGGAAAACAACACAAAAGTTCATTTGCTGAAGGGCAAGATTTCACACAGTGTGGAGTCAGTTTGAGGTTTTTTGGGAAACTCACCCATATTCCCATCAGTTTACAGAGTTCTAACATAAAAAAAGCAACCAAAAGAGCTGGGTGCCCCTTGGATATCTGCACACTGTGAGTGGGTCACCTGTCACTTCAGGGTTAACAAATTTGTTTCACTGGCCTGGAACATCAGCACAAAGAGATTTCAGAATTATTTTTAACAGCTCACAACACGGCCCAGAAATTTAAGCCTTGGAAAAACAAAATTTTCCCTTTATTTATATTGCACCTGTTTCACAAAGAGCTACATGGCAGAAGCTCCTTCTGCTGCAAAATGCTACATCAGAAAAAAACGGGTTTGAACACAGATTAGAAAGGAAAACTGAGCTTCAGGAACCGTCATGAGTTGACCCCAAAATACCAACACTGTTTTTACAAATCACTGCACTTACAAAGCCTAAGTATTGCCTCAGTTTTATTTAGCATTCAGTTACTTAAAAGCCACAAGCATTTTACCAGACGATGAAGATGCTCTCACCACCACTGGGTACTAAAATCTGCAGGGGGAATATTTTTAAGATCTCATGAAAAAGCACCAAATACTCTTTGGTGCTACCAACAGAACACCCACATGGAGTGGGGAAAGATTGGGTTTTGTATTTCTACAACTACCCAGCACCTGTTTGGGGAGGAATTTTTTCGATGTTGTGATGTATTTATGTGTTCAGAATGCTCAGTGCAAATCAAAATATCTCAAATTGAGTCCAGTGCCTGTGTTCTAACCCTGCTTACAACATTCCAATCCCTCTACTTTCAGACTGTGTGAGGCATCACCCACAGCAAAACACCCACCCAACTCCTCACCAGTGGCCATAATGACACTTCCCAAAGCTTCCTGCAAGGAATAAACCCAAACCACCCCCCTTTCCTTGGCTTTGATTTAATAACAGGGTCCTTGTACACAATTGTCTGAATTTTGCCCTCTTTATTCCAGTGTTTCCGTGCTTTCTACAGGCCTGTGTACAGAGTCAAACACGCCACTCCTTTACAAACCAGCTGAAAACAAACGCCTCCCTTGGCCAAACAAAAACCTCGCCGAGGCCCAGGATTCAAATGTTTATTCCAGCAGAGGGAGGAACTTCCTTTCCCTGAACGTGGGCAATGTTGCTCAAGGCCTGGGATTGGGGATCCAGCAAAACCACCTGGTGTAACCGACTCACCCGAGCGCTGTAATTACACCTTGTACCACGCCCAGCCCTCCCTGCTGGCCACACACCCGGGCTGGAGCAGCAGGAACTCTGCCAGGAGTCTCCAGGGAAAGGATTCACTCCCTGGGCCCTAAACAGAGCCATTATCCTCACGGGATATCCTCCCTTTGGGCCAGTCCCTTTGGGATCTGCAAGCACAGGAGTTCTGGTTCAGAGACATCAGCGAGGCCACGGGCCCAGACTGGAATTGGGGACAGTTCTGAACAGGAAACCCTCACCTGCTGCCAAGACTCTACAGAAACAGCTGAAGAGCTGCAGGGGTAAGTGTGCAGGGCAAGCTTACTCTGGGAACACTTGCCAGAAAAGCTCTGGTTGTGTTCTTTAAAAGGAAACCATCTGAATATATTTAATAAAGCCTCTGATCTGGTTTTATTTACTCCACAAAGAACTGAGACTGTAGGAAGATTGACACAGCAGAGGATGGACAGATGAACTCAGAGTACGCCTGGACATCCCTGGAGCCCCCACTGCCACTTTTTTTCTGGTATTTTACCCCCTGTGATGAAGAGAAGAATCATCTCCATTTCCCAAAAGGGAAACTGAGGCACAAATACCACAATTCAGCATTTGCAGGAGTCTAACAGGTCACGGCCAGCTCCCTTTGAAAGCAGCTGGAGAACTTCAGCCCCTCTTGGAAATCTCAGCCTGATTCTCATCCTCAAATCAGTCTCTTGCAGAGTCAGCACCTAATCCAAACCCAGAGCCCACAAAATCCTTGTTACTTGTAGGTAAAAGCATTGAAATGTTGGGAAGTGAGCCTTAAAAATACACATTTGGCACTTTCCCATATTAAAAAGAAAGAATTATACATACATTAATACTGGAACAGACAAAAGAAGTTTCATCTGAAGGAAAGCTTTCCCCATGGCCATGTTCACCTGGGTGAGGGACAGATTCATTTAGATTTCCTGCCTAAAAGCCCAAGTTCCCAGCTAGCACAAACAGACTGAACTCCAGTCCAGGCAGGGAAGTTCTGCTCACACACAGCAGCAGCAGCAGCATTTTTAACCCATCTCTGAAGTTTCAGAAGGACCATTTCCTCTTTTGGACTCTCTGGTGGAAGGCTGTTCGTGTAACTACCACCCCAGCAGCCAAAAGAATAAGATCAGCTTGATTTTGCACTTAAAAATAAATTCTTTATTATCCAGAAAGGAGCCAAATCATCATCTCACATCATGGAAATGGTCATTTGTAAAGCAATAAATAAGAGGAGTGTTCTGTGCCACACCCTGAATTTTGTCACTGGTGTCTGGTACCTCTCTGGTTAAAAGCATAAAACTTATGCTATCAAAGTCTCACTGTACAACAGTCTGGGAAGGAAAGAAGGCCCCTAAAATCTTTTGCTAAAGCAACAACAGAAAAATCTGATTCAGCGAAACCCAAGTTCCGAGCTGGGTTTCACTTCACTCAAAGGAATTTTCATTCAAAGGAATGAAAGCCAAGTTTCATCCCTTCCATGCACAAATGCAGTACCTGACACACACAATCACCTTGTCTAGAATTTATACTGAATCGGTTCTTAACCATAAATTATCTATTTACTGCTGATTCAAACAATTTTTTCTTGAATTTCCTATTTGAGCCAGGGGAGTTGCAGGAACAGCACAGGATACAAGATTTAACTTCTTTCAGCAGGAAGTGGAAGTCAGGCTAAATCCACACAGCTACTCCAACACCAGTAATTAAGAAATTTTTTTAAAACCAAACAATTAGGGGCTAAAAAGACTTAAGAAACAATTAATAATGATGATTGCTCAAATCAATGCATTCAAAAGATATGAATCATATGAGAGCATAATTTATGCATGAAACTGAGAACAAAACACCTTTCACCTTTCCATTTCTAAAGCAACAAAACAGTTTTGAAAGAACAGGTGTGAAGCAAGTAAAAAATTCATATTATTCCAAACACTTTTATTTGGGAAGGAGTTTCCTGCATGGCCAAGGGATAGCGACGGCTGAAGTTACAGGACCACATGATTCAGAAAACAGTGATGATTTTAAGTTTGGCTTGGTTGTTCTCTAACCATGACCAGTGATTTGGAGAACTGTGTTTTTCCATGCCTGAAGCAGTTCTGGGAGAGATCCGTCCTTCCACTGCCTGCTCCTCCAGAAACATTTCTGGTTTGTCATCCAGGACTGAAGGCAGAGTCGTGAATACCCACAAGAAGTTCCACAGGTGCTGGAGATGAACTCAAGTTCCCCTGTCAGCAGCTGATCCACCTCAGTCAATCCTCCCCAGACAAATCCTGATGAGCACAAGTACCCCTCGCTTTCACTCCTTTCTGAAAGCTTCGTTAAAAGTCTCATTAAACCGTTATTAGAGAACAAGTTAAAGGTGACATTACCAGCGTGGCAAGAAGATACTGGCCAGAATTCAGCTGCCAAGAGAATAACCAGCTGGCAGGCTCTGAAAGGAGCAGTGACAGATGTTCCACTCTGCAGGGACACGTGCACCTCCCCAGAATCTCTGCTCTGCGGGTTTGGTTCCAGTGTCAGGTCTGGCTGTTCCAGGTTTAAAGCTCTGCCCAGCAGCAGCTGCAGGTCCTGCACCACTCCCCTCCACATGCACCTGCCCTGCTGCCAAACCTGCACAGTTAAATGGCTTCGTGACATTCATGGATGTACTAAAAGTTTTCTGATAATGCTGGGGACACTTTGATATCACAGTCTGTACCTGTCTGTGCCAGGATCCTAAATATCAAAACGATTCAGGTTGTAGGACGTTGGATAGTTCTGCCTGTTGTACTGGAAGTGGTCTGTGAGGACATTGGTGCGGCCGTACTGAAAGTCTCCGTGCTGGGCAAAGGCTGTGAGTCCATTCTGGGACTTTTCCGGAGGGTTTCGGTGCCGTTCCAAGTTCACCAGGTCTCCAGTGGTGACTGGGAGCAGCTGCTGCTTCTTTGCCTCTTGGTTTGCATCGTATTTTGTCTGGGAAAGGAAGAAAGAACGTTTTTCACAGAATCATTTAGGCTGGGAAAAATCTGAGCTCATCGAGTCCAACCTGTGCCCCATCCCCACCTTGTCCCCAGCCCAGAGCACTGAGTGCCACGTCCTTGAACTCCTCCAGGGATGGGGGCTCCAAACCTCCCTGGGCAGCCCCTTCCAAAGCCTGACCACCCCTCCAGTGAAGGTAGATTTTCTCAGATATCACCTGACATACTCACATATCCAGAAAAAAGCAAACAGTTCTACAGTCGCATCACTGTTTTTGTTAAGAGTCTTAAAATATCAGTGGCTTCTAATAAAAACCTCGCTCCTCTCACATGCTGAACAAACGAGCTGATCTTTTGCTTGAGAGATCAGTTACTTCCTGATCTCCCCTTTTCAAGAAAAGCTTAAGATCAAAATTTAATTTTGTGAGAGGCCCAGCAGCTGGTGTGACCCAAGTCCTTCACTTGGGCCACCCTCATCCTTCCCCTGCAACAGAGCTTTGTGCCCCTCGTTCTCTATTTTACCTCCACAAGCTCTCAACTTGTACAAGAAATAATCCAAAGCTGCTGGACTGCTTTGGCTGCGTTTCCTGAATAAATACACCAAGAGCTGCCTTACCTTGTTGTACAAGAAGACCCCGAGGATGGCTGTCATCATGCCCAGGACGTTGGTGCTCGTGACGGGGTTGCGCAGCATGATCAGGGACACCGTGATCACCATGATTCTCTTGGTGGCGTTGGCCACGGAGTAGCTGAGGGGGCTGATCAGGTTAAGGATACTGAAGGCAATGACGTTCTGGGCAAAATTACAGAACCCACTGATTATAAGCAGCATCAAGGTCCAGGACCAATGAGACATCGTGCTCTGCGGCAAAGCAAACAGCAGGAGAAAAAAAATTATCTCGGGTTTCAGGTAACAACACAAACACAGCCTGAGGCACTTCTTACCTGCCATTGGAGGGAGGAATATCTGCACTGAGCTCTAAAGAGGCCCCAAAGTGCGTTGCTTTATGCAACTCCCAGCTCAGAGAGACCAGAGGAGGACATTCCCCACACGCTCTGGGAGTGTTTGTTCCTGTCCCCAGCTCCCAACTCCCGAAATTTACGCTGTCCCATAAACTGCCTCTCGTAACCCTGATGGGAATTCTCACAAGAAACACTTTGTTAACTTGTGTGAAACAATCTGCAGCTGTTTCACAACACTTCCTTCCACACTGACAGGAACTACACTGAAACACTTCAGGGCACTTTTCTGGTTAGGTGGTGCAGTCTGTTTGGTTTTTATTTTTGTTCTCTTTTCTTTCTTAACAGCAAACAGTTCTCCCAACACAGCACTTACCAAGTCATTCTCTACCAAGAAGGAAGAAAGATCCACCAAAACCCACGTTGGGATCATGAAGAACACGGCGTGGCACCCGAGGATGTTCAGCAACCGAAGATGATGAATTCGGGAATCTCTCAACACCTGACAAGAGTCATCATTGAACAGCAGTCAGGAAACACAAATGGCTTTAGGGGACAGGTAAGTTAGGAAAATAAGGAAATACCCTTGGAGGATGAATTTCCTACAAGGGTGACCAGTGAAAAACTGATGCCTCTTTGAAAAACAATGTTTTTTTCAGTGGTGACTCTCAGTATCAACAAGATATTAATATTAAAATTAATATTAAAAGCTCTACAAACCAGAAATCATAATTAAACACAGTCAAACACACACTTTAATTTTGTTTCTATGATTTCAAGGAGTGCCTAGTGTTGACAGTGACTTGTTCAGCACAGAGGAATGAGTCGATATAACAAGATACATTCAAAGCTTTCAAATGAACTGTTGAATTTAAGCACTATTGAACTGCCATCAGGAAAAAAAAATCCACGTTGAGGAGTAAAGAAAGGGCTCAGGATAAACTCAGTGCTTCAACAGGTAGGAAGAGCTGCAGGGAACACACACACACAAAATAACAACCATCCCTCTGGGCTCCTTTGACTGCAAAGTCCACTAAAAAAATTAAAAATACATTTATGTAATTGCAATTACACCCTGTCCTGCTGAAGGGTGACACCAGCGACCAAAGCTGTGAACAGAACCGGTACCTTCTTCGAGAAGATGTTCTGAAGTGAAAAGCACAGGGTAGCAGCAAGTGCACTGATGAGTCCCCACATGTCAAAGGACAGCTCTGTGACCGTGGCCAGCAGGACCCCAGTGATGATGGGGATCAGAGACAGGTACACCTGAAACGGGGACAGAGGGGTAACTTGCACCTGGGAAGAGTTTTCAACTGAGTTTAAACATCCCGCTGATTTAGGGAGGAAAGGAGAGGGAAGAGCAAAGCAAAAAAACCAAGGATCCACTTTCATACTATTGTAGTTCAAGGAAATTAAGTCATTGCAGTAGACCCTGACAACTCCAGTGCATCAGAGAGCACCACCCTGGTCAGTGTTTAGATGTATTTTACACTCGCAATAAAAGGAAAAGGGACTTTTAACATCTGCATCATCTAATTCCTGTCACAAAATCCACCCAAAGCCTGAGCTCTGCTGCCCCCAGCCAGCACAGCACCCCCCAAGCACCGCCAAGAAAGGAAACCTCAGCAAACCTGTCCGCACCTTCGTCGTCTGCTTTTCCTTCATGATGATCCGCGAGAGCAGAACCACCCAGATCGGCATCGTGGCTTTCACTGGGGACGGGAAGAAAGCATCGGTGGGGACCCGGGGCTTGGGACAGCTCCATCAACCACCATCAGCAGAGGGATGGAGCAGGGGCTCAGCCCAGGCCCAGCACAGCCCGTGACGGCTCCTCCCTCCCTGTCACCGTCCTGGGCACTTGTACAGACTGGATCTTGGTGCTCTGGGACACCGTGCTGGGCACCCACAGGGCACACACCAGGGCACTGCCCCTGATCTGGTGCCAGCACACACCGGGGACGGGGACACCACTCCGGGCAGCCGTGTGAGCACACGATGGGTACTGGGACACTGCACCAGGTGCCCCTATGAGCAGACACCGGCCTTCAGGTCACCCCGCCGGGCACGAGTCCAAGCTGGCCCCCAGGACATCCCCCCGGGCACCCCCTTACGAGCACAACCGGCGCTGGGACATCCCCCCGGGCACCCCGCACCCCTCGGCCCTCACCTGTGTGCGCGTAGGACACGGGGACCCGCCAGAGCGAGACGTGCGCGGACACGGAGGCGAAGTACTTGCCGAAGGCGAGCGGGAGGATGTAGCGGGG